>APFE031462092.1:5686-15896 GCA_000404065.3 Pinus taeda
GACAGAGGCGATCCCACTAGCCCAACAGGGGTCTAGCAACAATCAATCAACACTAGCACGCAGGTTCCTAATTGCAAACTATAAGATCCATGATGATGGCCTACCTGGATTCCAACGCTAGTACTTGCAGAAGAATCGTTGCTCCCGTTCCTTTGCTCCGGCTGGTCACAATCCCCACGATCCTCGTGAACGGACACCTGCACATGCAAAGAATGACAAAAATACAAGCATAAAATCCAATAGATGCAACTATATATCAGTCAGAAAAGATATAACTCATTCATCATTATAAAGACACATGAGTGGAACCATAATGATAGTCATCTATTAATGAGTAAAAGCAGAAAAAGATACAACCAAGGTTCTGACGTTGAACCTATTCTCTAACTAGGCAAGCAGCTACATATGTCTTGTAAAAGACCTTCTCTCTTTCAAGATTCTGGCAGCATAACCTCCCTATGCTTCACAATTCTTACTATCACTCTAGCATTACTTCAGCACTCACAAAGACTCTAGCAAAACTCGCTTGTTTAATGCAGGAGGACAGTCATTTATAGATGGAGAAGGGAGGAAGATACATTGTACCAAGATGCCCATTGAGGATTGGCATTATCCCTGAAAAGCCACTGAAGATAGTTGTCATTAGTTGTCATGATGACTTTCAACCTCTATCCTTAGGATTTTTCCCTCAAAGAACTTCATGAAAAGAGAGGAAAAAACATATGGGTGTGTGTTGGCCAAAAATCATAACCAAATTTAGCTGGCGCGGGTGTTGCTCTATGACAGAGCACCAATGGGCGCGCCCCCTTTTGAGGATCTGAGTCATTGGCACGGGTAAGACACTGTGTACCTGCGCCAATGGAAAAAAGGGCACTTTTTAGGGATAATTTGCAAAAGGTGTCTTCAGGGGACATGAAGTACATACTCAGGGGAACATAATGCAAGTGTTTTTAGGTTATGTCACTAGTCACAGGTCCCGAAATGTGTCCTCCAATGTACGAAAACAAGGGTAACAAGGACGGTGACCAACGGTGACAAATTACTGTGTAACAATGAGTTTGGGGAACCTGCGACAGAGCCTGACTGGAGAAAATTCACGATTATGTGATCGTGCGCTTGCTCAAGCAGAATTCACTTATAACGATTCACCGAATTGCAACACAGGGCACAGTCCATTTCAGATCCTATATGTCATGCATCCTTGCAAAGTACATGAGTTGCGGGACTAGAAAAATTGGAAAAGAGAAGTGGTGTTGGGGAAGATTTCGCCAAAGCAATTAATGATCTACATGAGCAAGTGAAATCAAAGTTGCAGGACAACAATTAGATATACAAACAGTAGGTAGATCTTAAGCGACGATAAGTGTAGTTTAATGTAGGGGATGAAGTCCTTGCACACTTACACAAAGAACGGTTTCCTAAGGGCGCATATAATAAGCTGAAATTTAAGAATATAGGTCCCTATAAAATTCTGCGTAAATTCTCAGCCAACGCTTACGAAATACAACTGCCACTGGATATAGGCATGTCACTTATTTTCGACATGGCAAACATGTTCCCGTGGCCAGCCTTGAAGATGACAGTGTGGTACGGCCAGAAGGAGACACCCATGTTGAAGGCGGTTCTTGGATGAGGAAAATGCCTTCGGCTCAACCCCATGAGATCGAGAAGATTCTCGACACACAGGTGGCCAAGCGAACTTGCAGGAAGGAGTACCTGCGGTACCTTGTCAAGTGGAAGAATCGTCCTATCGAGCATAGTTCATGGCTTGACGTGGCACAGATACAAGGAGCAAGTTATTCTGTGGAGGATCTCATGGAACGTAGCCATGACATTTTATTACCCCGGGACCGTGACGCAGGAGCATCTAGCTAAAGGGGATCATCATGATAGAGGGTCATTTGGTCTCTCACAGGACTCAGGAGGAAATTTCAAGTGAACACTTTAATTTCATTTCTTTTATTATTTTAATTTCTTAGAGAAGTGGTATTTAAGAAGATAAAAATTGAATTAAATGAACTTTTGTAGTTAATTGTTTTTATTTATTATGTTATCCTTTACAAATCATAGCGTAGGAAAAATAAATAGTTTTAGAACTGAAAACAAACTATCAAATGTAACTAACAGCAGTTAAGAGAAATTGTTTTCCAAAATCATTCAAAAGGAGACATAATGCATTGTAACAGGTTTGACTTTTGGAAAGAGAAAAATAATAGAAATCTCCAAGAACACATAAGTTATATTTGACATCCCACAGTTGTCCATCTATAGTCTTTTATGTTGAGTTGCTTAACATAGTAAAAGCAACTTCTTTTATTTCTATTCTACAGAACATACGTGTTTTTTCTATGTGCATTAACTTAACACGACGACAAACAACAAGAATTTGTAAGTGTAAGAACTGGAGAAACTACAAAGATGCGGACGGTTAGTCCCAGACCAACTAAAGCAAACGAGCGAAAGAAATCTTTGGATAACGCACAAGTTCCATACAAAAAGGATAGAAACCAACAACACACATATTTCCTGAGAACGGAAGCCTTTCATTTATTCACAAAAAGTAATCATATAATCTCTCTCAAATATACACACAGAGCAAGAATTTGTAAGTGTAAGAACTAGAGAAACTACAGAGATGTGGACGGTTATTCCCAGACCAACTAAAGCAAACGAGCGAAAGAAATCTTTGGATAACGCACAAGTTCCATATAGCAAGGATAGAAACCAACAACACAGGTATTTCCTAAGAACGGAACCCTTTCATTTATTCACAAAAAGTAATCATATAATCTCTCTCAAATATACATTACAGTCCATAATGAAATTAATGTCGTTCAAGTCCAATAAGTGCACAATAGATAACGGTTTTAAAAGCCCTAACCTGTAAACCATATGGCCACAACCCAAAAACTACAATAATGCAAGCCTCGTGACTACAATTACATTATGGTGGACACACAAGAGATTCTGCGCCTAAAACTAGCCAAGCCATGTTTTAAGCCAGCGACGACAGGAGCAAGCAAATAAACCAAGTTAATAAGGAGTGACCCTACCCGGGTTTTGCCAGCACATGATAGAGTAGAAGCCAGGGTCTCCAGAAGGAACCCACTTGCAATAATCCACCAAAACAGAGTGTAACCATTGTGTGGAAGGAAGGAAAAAATCAAGGAAACAAAATACCAGAAGCTTAGGGTTCGAGACTTACGAGTGAAGAGAGAGAACATCGAGGTTGCAGTCACCCAAGGGTCCCTCTCCTCACAATGGAGCAACCGAGTGAGTCAAGAGTGTAACAAGTGGAAAACAATGATGGCATAGGACAATAACTTACTTTCATTTCTGTGGAAGAAGCCAAAGCTATAGATCCCCGAGACCAGAACCTGCCAACGCAACAGAGCAACATGACCAGTGAAATTCGAGAGCGATTGAACTAAAGAAATCGAGACGAGGAACAATCACTAAAGTCAAGCGAAACAAGCAGCTAAGACTATATACAAAAAACTGAAAAACCCTCCAAAACAAGCATATTTTCCATAGAGTAACAAGGCATATCAAGCGTCGAGGAAGAAGAACGAGAGGGGAAAAAAAGATAGCACAGAACAACATTACTTACCAACCGGTGGAGCCAAGCATATAACCAGGTCAAGGCCCAGCAAAAGCAACAGTAGCAGCATATTCCCACAATGAAATCGCACTAGAAGAAGAGAGAGTAAAACCCTCGAAACACCAACAGAACAATGCACAAATGACCGGGAGAATAGGGTTTATGGGTCATTAACCAAGGCAGGAGTGTGATTACCGAGGAATGGACACAATCCAACGGTGTTGGTACGAGTAATAAAGGCTGGGAGTGAAAATATCTATGCTAATCATTGTAATCAACCTTTGATTAACTTAATCACATAGTTAATCACTCGCGAAACCATCCATATTAATTTATATCCATTTATCAAAGTTTGTCCAGTGTAAAGAGGGGGCTCGACCCATCACTCGAAAGCACCAAATATTGAGGAAAGAGGCACTAGCATATAAAAGTAACTAGAGACATCCTTAGAGAGGATGATGCATACCTCTCACTCTCGCCACGTCATTTTGTTTAGTGATGAGGTTCAATAGAGTATCATTGATGTCTCTGCAAGGTTCATAGTTTATCTTTGTCATGCTTATTGGTCTTATTAGTTTTAACACTTGAATATTTAAACTTTGATATAACAAAAAAATTATTTTGTTCAAATTTGTGACCGTGAGAAATGATAGGAGTGTGGAGATCTAAGATAACCACTCGAGAGAAATGTGGAAATTATCGACAAAGAGACATAGTGTGCGCACGATTCAAGAGAAGGAAGACAATGTTTGTGTCATATGAATCATAATCTCTTGTTGATATTTTGTAGCCCTACACAGGAGTATTAGGAATGTAAACATCATTCCCAAGTATGATTGGCGAGGTGTGCTATAAATGAAAGAAAATATAGTGAGTCCGTTAGTATCCTCCCACTATTTCTTGAATGAATATTGTTTGAGGAATGTTGTGACACAAGTCTTTGTAGGTAGGCGAAAAAAATGCAAGATTGATGGACATGTGCTATATCTCGACTATTGAAAAGATGAAAAGGTTGTTGAAATTTCTCCAATGCATTGAGTGAATGTTAGAATCCCCTCCCAAACAAAAAGTCAAGAACATAAAATATAGATTACACATTTGTACAAAACCCTTTGAAAATACTCATCTAGTCACGGTGCTTGTTAGTGCTACCGAGGAGAGAGAATGTGTGTCAATTATAAAATCGGGATTGGTGTGGATGCTATTGGAATCATTGGAGACAAGTATTATGTTTGAAAGAAACAAAAATCGATGTTTCACGACAATCTAGCAATCCATGAGCAATGTAGGAATTAATAACATGTTTCTTTTTTCCAATGTGATTAGGGAATGCCATGGCCTCAAGTCAAAGGCCACCATGTTATCCTTCTTTCCATGGAAAAGTATGTGGAAGATGGAAGAAATGAGAGGAATAGTATTGTAGTGCAATTGATGGATGATTAGAAGGAAAAGAAAGGCATTTATAGCTAGAAGAAGCTTTAGGTATTGGATGCATGCCTTTTCTAATATTTTGTCTTCTAAGTTTGTACAAAAATAATTGAGATGTTGTAAAAGTTGGGAGATGGCTATATGTGCTATTGCATTTGCATGTGAGATAAATGAGGTGGCCTCTTCAAAGATAAGGTGATGAAAGGTAGGGAGGAAAGGCACAAGGTTATGTATGAAGTGCCTCTTAAAACATGGTTAGTTTATTAGATCAATTGGAGCTTGTTAGCATTTTCAATAGTGATATTGATAGAAAACAAGTTAGTTTTCTCATAATATTTTTTAGCATTTGTAAAAGAAACACATTGAGGGCAATGAACTAAAGTGCAAGTGAAAAGTTATTTGGAATTGACTAGTGGGAGATAAACTTGATGATGCAAACAAATATTCCTAGTATATGCAAGTCTCTAGAAAAAAAATGGATTGCACCAATATAATATTAAGCTATTCTATTATACCAACCCTTTTGTATGGTACATTATATTTTTTTACTTAGTAATATTCTTAAAAATAAATAAAAGAGCCTTTTTAGATTTATCATATTCATAAACAAATAATAATAATAATTAAAACAAATTAGAACATTAATATCAAAACCTGATTTTTGAGAGAAAATGATTAATATTTACTGATTTTTGAGAGAAATGATAAAATTAATTAATTTATATATATGAATGAGTGGAGAGAGATGTTGATAAACTTGTGGGATCCCAAAATCTTTAAACTTATAAAATGAAAACCCTAAAACATAAATATCCCATCCGATACCCATCCCATCCCATCCCATCGGATATGGATATAATTAGTATAATCAGGCGGCATTTGTGAGGTTGTGCAGGTGAAGCTAGGCGAGGCTGGGAGAATCCTATTTCCACCTCTATCACATATTTAATAAGCCCTGACATGATGGGGCGATAGCTTAATGTAACTGGCGCCCTGCTGACCACCAGAGAAAAAAAACAGCGCCCTTTATATTAACGCTATCACCCCAGCATGTCAGGGCTCATTAAATATGTGATAGAGGTGGAAATAGGATTCTCCGGCGAGGCTGGGCATCCTGTCCTTATGGAAGGAAATAAATGCACAGAGGAGCGCAGGATTTCAGAGGAGAGAGGCATTTGAGTTTTACACCTTCGCTTCCGTGATTATGGCTTCACATTTTGGTACTTTTCTTGGATTATGCCTTTAAGGTGGAGCTTCACAATCCGCTGATCCATACTAGTGCCTGGAATTTAGTTTGTGAGTTGGCTGAGCAGGAAATTGGACATGCCTAGGCTTTTTAGGTTGCAGAAAATTTCAGAGTTAAATTTGTTAAATGATTTCATCTGTTTTCTGGTTTTCTTGTTTTGTTTTTCAAGCATGGCCATGCTTAATCGAATAATTTTTCCTGTGTATATCTTTTTCCATGAGTTTTTGGTTTTTCTTTTATTTTTGAATTTTTGTTTTGGCTTGGTTATTGTTTTCTTTTTTGGGTCTATGGAGAGGGAGAGAAGATTGGCTCCAGTTGGTAGGGGCTAGGAGGAAAAGGAGGTTGGCTCTAGTTAGTTGGGTCTAGGAGGGAGGATGATGCTAAAAAGAAGAGAAGAGTACATGGGATCTTACAAGTATGCATCTTTTTATTTTTTATTTATATTTTGGGATGACTTTGTAATGGAAGTTCTGAATTAATTGAATTATGTGTGAGCTTCGAACATTTTATTATGCATATTTGTTTTCTTAGTACTCTCTGTTGTGACTTTGTGTTTGGGCATGGAGTACAAACGCAGAATTACATATTCAACCAATAATTGTAGAATGCATGCTATGCATTTTGTTATTGCAAGTGAAAATTTAAATTATGGTTTTCCTAATTAACAATTTATTCATAAATAAAAGAGACTAAGGTTTAAATACATTAAAATTTTCCCTGTATTCCAACTCCATGTAAAGATAGACTCAATTTAATGAATTCATTATCTCTGATCCCTTGGATTTCTAAGAAGAGTCGAGGATAATCGTAATCCAAGACTGTGTTTAAGGGTTGGGATAATCGTCCAAGCTTCTTTTCATTCCATGTTCTTGGATAGTTACAGGCTTATTTTCTTTTATAATGTTCATTTTTAATAGAGCAGGGTTATATTTTTGAGTATGCGTTTGTTTTGTTTTCGGTTTTAGCTGGAACCCATAAAATTTCGATCTATGAAAACCTTTTTAAAAAAAATTGGGGTTTATCGTGTAAAATTTAGATCTATGAAAACCTTTTTAGAAGAATTGGGGTTTATCAAGATTCGTTCGTTCTCCCACACTGGTAGGCTTCTATTTCAAAGATATAGTTGGGATAGCTATGGAAACAAATACTTGCGTGAGGGTCAGCGCCCTTGATTACTTCAAGGCAATGCGCCCAGCACAGGTAGGTATAGACGCCTACGGCAGGGAACGAACTAGTTTCTTATAATAGCTTGTGGTAACAAGGGCCGTTAGTTTGTTATTTATTATATGCCTAGTTAGACTTACCTGGTCACCCCTATAGTTTTCCGAACACATTCCTCAGAGGGCCTTAAAAAATTCAGAGCTCATTCCTCACTATAGTTTTCAGAACACATTCCTCAGAGGGCCCTAAAAAAATTTAGAGCTCATTACTCACGTGGTCCTAAAAAAAATGCAGGTGAGGTGGGTGGTAAATGTTAAGGGTCGTTACTTAATTTGGCATGGCATCTTCGTGTTGAACTGCAGCCCTGTTCCAGATTTTTCTTTGTTCTTGCCTGTAAGGTAATAGGCTGTGCAATAACCTCGTCCGCCTCTTGCCCACGGTTGTTCAAGGTCTTCTAAGGGGACAAGCTTCTGGGTTGGCAATAGGTCTTGTGATTTGTGCTAATGAGTAGTTGAGGGTAGGCAAGTTTATTTTGTCAAAGTTGAAGCAAATTATTTCCCCTTTGTCCAAAATAAAGCTCTTAGAAATGGTGTCATGCAGGTTTCCCATTTCTTATTCCCTTTTGATCAATTTACTATGAACATTTTTGTGGTTATAATTCATATAACTGTGTTTTTTATTACCAAACATTTTTGGGGCAGTGGCTCATATCAGCTTGTTTTTTATTTCAGCCTGATAGATTGCAGCCCAACCAATGGAATTGAAATGGCAGTGACATCTAAAGATGTCCATGTCAAGTGAATTAAATTGAAATCATAACAGCATTTTCTATCAAAATTCTTTGGAAATGGAATAGAGTAGATGCCAATTGCAAAACATATGCCAACAAATGTTTTTGCTATGTTGTGACTTTGAAGTATGAGGTGTAGATGTGAGCCAGAAAAGAGGCCTCCTGTTATTATTATTAGGGGGCTTGCCTTTAGGTTGCTGATATTGTGTGAGAAAAGAGAGGATATTTAGTTGTTCAAGGATTTCTATCAGCTTGCTTTTACTTTTACTACTCTCCATAATCTCATGTATACCTGTATATATTATAGTTTATTATTTTTGATCTAATGTGAAATGCCTGAGGAAATTTATAAAGGGCAGATTTCTATTGTGCATCACATTTATTTATTTTGAATTGGATTTGAAAGAATATTTAATTAATTGTATTTTGTATTTATTGTATAAAGATAAAATTGCTATTAAACATTCAACTTTCTTGTGATAGGAAACATATGGAGAACACATATGGAATAAGGTTTGACAAAAGGGTAACATCTTTTTGGGGATTTGGAAGGTAAGAAGGACTTCTGCACAAGAATGTAATCCAATTCATGATTTAGATCAATAGCATAACAGTGAGATTTGAAAGAATATTTAAGTAATTGTTTTTGTTTTTATTAATGGACAATAAAATTGCTACTAAATATTTAATTCTGTTGTGATATGAAATAGATACATGGAAAATGTTCTTTACACAAGTGAGGCATTGTCCGAGACAAGGAGACAAGGTACATGCAGAGGGGAGGTTGATGGAAGGTATAGCAAGTAGATGATGTGTAATTGGTTAAGACAGTTATATTATATTAATGTAAAGAGGGAAAAGGAAAAGAACTATAATAAGCATACAATAAAGCATTTTAGTCTAGAGAGGGGTTTGGCCCTTTTAGCAACCTTCATGGATAGCCATGGCCAAAGCTATCATGGAGGAGTGTCTGTTTTTATTGTGTTTCTCAAGTTTTGGGGTTTAGTTTTTAAATTTTTTATTATTTTCCATGCCTTTGGTTTTGAAAATTCTAATCTTAAATTTATTTCTGCCATCATTTTATAATAACAATTTTTAAAATGATTTATTTTGAGCTAGAGAGATTAATAATAAAATTTTATATTTTAATGAAGTGTTTTTTTTTTCATAATAATTTTCATAATAAAATTGCTAACAAATACTATCATTTTTTTTATATAAAACTTTTGATATCTTTATTTTTCAACCTCACATTTCAAAATTTAATTTCTGCATTTTAAAACATGGAAAAGTAGTGTTACAATTTCCCATCTCAAAATGTAAATCTTATGAGAAGCATTTAAATAATAACACACAGCAAAATTACATTAAAAAAATTTAGGTGTTTGATAAATATACAATCTCATTTTTAATAGAAACTACTTTTCAAAGTTATAAAATCTATACAAGCACATTTTTACATGCCAACCACATTCATGAAAATCACATCTAAAAATTTCAATGTTTGATGACTTGGACACTTGTACAATTTAATTTTCAATTCCACTACTTAAACTTATACACAAAGTTACAAACTCCAATGACATTCATGAAACTACGTTTGTGAACCTTCTACAACCTATATATTTAATAAAGGAGAACATTATAACTAGAAGCTTGAATCTATATATTTGTGTTGCGTTGTAGTGTTTTGTGTTGTGCAGTGTTAATGCTAATGTCAAATGTTATGCTGTAGTTGTTGTTGCTGTGTGTATAGGGCAATACACATAACACTCTCTATTTCAGTTTATTTAACTATTCAAATCAAAAAATGATCTTTATTTAATTTTAAATGGTAATGATTTTTTTTTTGATGCATTTTTTATGTTTCAAGTTAATATAAATACATATTGAATTTTTTATCCTCTAGACATGCATTTTTAAAATTATTTTGTATTTTATAACATTTTATTTTATAAATGTTTGGGATTTCCATCAAATATTT
>APFE031462092.1:19973-40735 GCA_000404065.3 Pinus taeda
TGTTGTTGTTGTTGTTTTTAGGTGGCCCTCTTCGAGTTTGGAGTTAGTGAATATAACTATCCTTTTAGTGCACACATTTCTATTGGTCTTGATTTTAGTGCTTTACTCCTTGTATTACCCTTCCTTTTGGCGTCCTCCACAGTCTTAATTTGTGTTGTCCTTACAACATTTAGATATCCCCCCCAATATTTGTGATGAGATTGGCCATCTCTCTACCCTTAATTTTGAAAGTAGAAGTTTCTTATTAAAATCTAATTTTATCGTAACCTTGTAAGTAATATATAGTTGAATTTGTTTATTTTTTTAAAGTGAAGTTATAGAGATTTGTGTTAAAAAAATCCATATTGCAAGGCCAAAACCTTTACATTTTCCACTCTTCCTCATGCTTTTGAGATTGACCACAGCCCCAACCCTCCAACTAGTTCCCCATCAAACAAATACTTCAATCCCTTCCCACCTAAATATTCTCCACAAAAACCCCAAACTATCAACATATTTACATTCCATTTTCCCTTGTATTTCTATTTTGATCTAGAATGACTTCTTGTGTTTCTTGGAGAATTTTTTTTTTCTTCCTTTCTTCCCAACTGGAATCCAACACACATTTTCTGCAAATTCCCTAGTGGTTCTTCCTTAAATGCAAGGTACTTTTAGGTTTTTTTTTTCAAATATTTCTCCTCCACCTTATGTGCCGGATAATTTTCATTTTCAGCAAGACACGTAATCCATTCTCCACGAGGGGCTTTTTGTTTTTCTACGAAAGTTTCATTCAAGGAATCCTCCCTAGCAAGTGGAGGATCCACATTGGCAAGCGAATTTCGGTTCTTAAATTTTTTTGCAATTTCGGTTCTTAAATTTTTTTGGGGCCACTGCATTTTCTTGCACTCAATGTGCTTCTTTCATGTCTTCTCTTTCTTTCTTTCTCTCAAGGTCTTCTTCTTTAAATATCATATGGTGGTAACCTTGTGCACCTTCCCACCATTTGGGCCTTTGGGGTTTTTTTCTTTATTCTGAGGATTCTTGGGGCAAATTTTAATTACATGTGGTGTTTCATAGCATTCTCTACATCGAAATGAGATGTTCCCATAATCGAGCTTTTGGAACCAAACATAGTTTGGAGCCATCAAATAAAGCTCTCCCCGAAAAACCCTTGTTGAATTCCATCCCCACACAAATTGTAGCTTTGCATTTTTATTTTTTATTTTTATTAATAGGACGGCCACGATAGAATTTTCCCACCATGTTAGCAATCGAGGAAAGTTATGTGTGACTCCAAAAATCCAAGGAAAGGTTCGGCATTCTTATCCAGACTAGGGTGGAAGAAATTTATTTTGTAAAAGGATCGAAAGTGGAACACCATTGCTGAATGGAGAGGCTAGTGCTCCCCCAAAACCATCTTCGAGCTTCACATGCAGCCTTCTTGTCTCCAATCATTTCAAAAACCAACGAGTGAAGAAACCTCGTGCCATAAAGTAAATATTCAACTCGTCCGTCGAAAGGGGATTCCATGTCTTAGAGACCCATTTAGGGAGATCGAAAAGGAGGGACAATAACCCATAAAGCCTGCAAACCAAACCATTCCTCGGAAAATACTTTTTGTAGAAATTTTACCTGTAGAACAAACCGATATATGCAATGTCCTAAAGCATAATACTTGTTCTACTTCTACAAAATATTAAGCGGAATCATAATCGAATTCATGAGCAACATCAAGTAGAAACACGCATAACTCATCAAGAGAAATAATCACACATTAACACAAGATATATCCACGGGAAAGCACCAACATAAAACCCCAACCATGTATTATCAATCAAGTGGAAATCCTCTTGAACATACAAAAATAATTAGCTCAATAGCTATCCTACGCTTTCTGTACTCTGATGATCTTCAATGAGAAGATGAAAATAATGGACTACCTAGGCCTCAATATATAGGCCACAAGTCCTCCAATCTCCTATAATAGATCCTTCTCCATGCAAGGAATACTTACTAGAAATATCCAAGCATATGATAGTACATTGTCCCACATCTGATCTCAACTGGGTCTCTGACAGAACTGACATGCAACAGTTACCTATGAGTGAATCCTCAATTATCTAAAATAATAGTTGTCACATGCATGCAAACATGAACAAACTATATTTTATTATTTTAATACCCTGTTAAAATAATCTAATTGGACTTGACTAGTTAGAACTAAGTCCACTGATTCTCTCATTATAGAACTCATACTTACTTCCTCAATCAGTGGAAGAAATTAAGGATAAATTCCTAAATTTGTGGGACAACTCATGTGCATCCTCACAAAGACTTCAAATTCGAATTTCCTTAACTAATTAACTCAACTAAATTAATTAATTAATATTTCCTACTGTTGTTAAGACCATAATTAATTTTACCTCCTATAGATAGATTAGGGACTGTTATAAATAGGAAGGGACCCGGAAATGCTATTTTTAGAACTTCCTATTTTTAGCAGTTTCACCTCTCCCCTAATGTGGCCAATGACCTCACTGGACAAACTGCTATTTTTAGCAAGTCTATTTTTAGCACATTCTAAATTTAACATTTCTTGGTGAACATTTTTCAACACTTTTCAGAGTCTAAAGCTTCCTCGTCGAGAAGAATGTAAAGGGAAAACTTATCTTGTATGAAACTGGAGAAGAGATAGCTTGATTTTTAACCGTACATACAAAAGAAAAATATGTATTTGCCAAATCACGAGGATTCACCATTGAACTATCTCGAGAAAAGCCATGCAAATAGAGCAAATATTGGGCGGCGACGGTTTTCGGTGAAACCCTAGCTGCCACAAGGGATTCGAGAGCTCTTTCCATTTCGAAAGATATATGAATATGATTATAGACAATATGTTCCTTTCCCTAATTAAATTCGTTTTTTTAATATATGATAATGATGATTTTATTTGTTTTCGTGATAAGATTCAAAAATAGTTAGTTTATTTTGTTTGTGAGATTTTATATTATATAAAATATATATCAATAAAGATAGAGTTTTGATCCTTCGACTTATGTTTGATTTTCAAAATTTAAAATAGATTATATATAACCTATTTAAAGTAAGCGATATTTAACAAGAGGTAGTTTTAATTTCTCTATTTATGTTTGAAGGACTTTTATTTGCTTGTGTTTATGAAAAATGCATGAAGTAAATGAGATGTATGGTAAAATTGAAGTAGCGCAATATTTTAAATGCATGTATAGTAGTAAAATGATTGACGTAAAAATTCACATTTATATGTATCTATATTTGTGCTAAAATCACTATTTTTTATTTTATTTTGTCACATGAGATGTATTACCACAAATTCAAGCTTTTACATCATACAAATGTCTTTCTAGTCTCTTGACACGGAGACTCAACCATACCCAAAATTGCTCCCTATAGAGGGCCATATGTGAGCGACCATATCTCAGATAACTAGACTTAAACATAAAAACATCTAAAGGTTGCTCTATATTATCATGTCCATGAACACTAGAAAGAGGGATTTTGTACTTTGCGTAAACAAACATCATAAACTTAGGAAGTGGGATGAGAGTTCGATCCATCTTTGGGAATAGGATATGTTGGTGTAGCCAGGGGTCTTAGTGTTGGTGGTTGAATCACAGGATGTGTTCCGATCTGTGCCAGCCTCATGTTGATTGATTTGAACCTGCAATTAGAATGTGTGAGGTGGCAACGCATAAGATCAAGCTTCTATAGTAGATCCCTCCTTACATCTTGATTATCGAGGAGTTCCCGGCCCATAAGGAATTTCATTTGCCAATGGAGGTTAATCACTTGCATCTACTCATTCCCTCTCCTATTTGATTTCCTTGTATCTCGAATCCAACTATCCCACTGAGCCCTCACTTCTATGTCAGAAAGAGACCTTCTCTGAGAGGATGCCTCCCTTTCCAATATCGATAGTTCCTCCTCAATATCCTCAGTGATTTATTCAAGGTAGTCACATACAAACACAACAACCCTATTCTGAAGCCGGGAATTACCACCATAAGCTCTTCCCTTGTGATAGGTTGAGCCTCTCCTGCGTCTTCTTCTCTCATGTGGCATAGTGAGAAATCCTCCAATCCTCTCATCATCCCAATGTCCATTATACTTTACCTTACACTCTATCTTGTTGTGAAAAAAGAAATCGTGTGCTCCTTCGAAGAGAGGATAACCACGTAAGGGAAATTTTGGTTATAACCCTAAATGTTTCATAATAGCAGAGGAAACTATGAAGAATGCAGGAAGAACAACTCTTAATGCCACACTCTTTCTTTCAAACGTGGTTAGGGAATTCCCCACCCTCGAATCAAACTCTACCACGTTATAATTAATTCCATAGAAACGCATGTGGGATTGGAAGAAAAGCAACGATAAGTATTGTAGCATGATTGATTGATGACGAGAGGAAAGAGAAAGGCACTTATCTCTAGAAAGAGTTTTAGTTATTGGATGTCTACCTTTTTTGATATTTTTTCTTGTAAGTTGTACAAAAGAAATCCAAATGTTATAGATGTGGACAGATTTCTCTGCGTGCTATTAAACTTCCATGTGAAATAAATGACTTGTCGTCTTTAGAGATAAGGAGGTGAAAAGCGGGACTTGTGGGAAATTGCACGCTAGATAGTAAATGCACAAGGTTATATATGAATTTTCCTTTGAAAACATGGCTGGATTGTTGGACCAAATGCAACTTCTTAGGATTTTCAATGATACTCTTAGTGAATATGCTGTTTGTGCTTTCAATTTTTTATGGCATGTGTAAAGGAAACACCTTGAGTTTTGCCAACGAATGTGTAAGTGGAAATTTTGTTGGAATGCGGGTTGGATCCATAAATGAACACACAACTGAAGTGAGATCGAAAACATGGGAAGTGAATTAAAGAGAGGGAGAGAGTCTTGGACCACGCTCTAGATGATGCAGGAGCACCTTGCTGAAGGGGATCATCATGATAGAGGGTCATTCGGTCTCTGAGAGTATTCAGGAGGAAATTTCAAGTGAACACTTTAATTTCATTTCTTTTATTATTTTAATTTCTTAGAGAAGTAGTATTTAGGAAGGTAAAAGTTGAATTAAATGAACTGTTGTAGTTAACTATTTTGATTTATCATGTTATCCTTAACAAATCATAGTGTAGGAAAAATAAACAGTTTTAGAACTGAAAACAAACCATCGAATGTAACTAACAGCAATTAAGAGAAACTGTTTTCCAAAATCATTCAAAAGGAGACATAATGCATTGTAACGCGTTCGAATTTTGGAAAGGGAAAAATAATAGAAATATCCGAGCACACAGAAGTTATATTTGACATCCCACAGTTGTCCATCTACAGTCTTTTATGTTGATTTGCTTAACACAGTAAAAGCAAGCTATTTTATTTCTATTCTACAGAACATACGTGTTTTTTCTATTTGCATTATCTTAACAGGACGAGAGACAACAAAAATTTGTAAGTGTGAGAACTGGAGAAACTACAGAGATGTGGACGGTTAGTCCCAGACCAACTAAAGCAAATGAGTGAAAGAAATCTTTAGATAACGCACAAGTTCCATACAGCAAGGATAGAAACCAACAACCCAGGTATTTCCTCAGAACGAAACCCTTTCATTTATTCACAAAAAGTAATCATATAATCTCTCTCAAATATGCATTACAGTCCATACTGAAATAAAGGTCGTTCAAGTCCAATAAGTGCATAATAGAGAACGGGTTGAAAAACCCTAACTTGTAAACCCTATGGCCACAACCCAAAAACTGTAGTAATGCAAGCCTGAAGACTGCAATTACATTATGCCAGAGAGACAAAAGATTATGCGCCTAAAACTAGCCAAGCCATGTTTTAAGCCAGCGACGACACGAGCAAGCAAATAAACCAAGTTAATAAGGAGTGACCCTACGCGGGTTTTGTCAGCATGCGACAGAGTAGAAGTGAGGGTCTCCAGAACAAACCCACGTGCAATAATCCACCAAAACAGAGTGTCAGTGCTGCGTGGAAGGAATGAAAGAATCGAGGAAACAAAATACCAGAAGCTTAGGGTTCGAGACATACCAGTGAAGAGGAAGAACACCGAGGTTGCAGTCACCCGAGGGTGCCTCTGCTCGCAAAGGAGCAACTGAGTCAGTGAACAGCGTAACAAGTGGAAAACGATGATCGCATAAAAGAGTAACTTACTTTCATTTCTCTGGAAGAAGCTGACGTTGTAGGCCCCCCGAGACCACAACCTGCCAATGCAACAGAGCAACATGACCAATGAAATTTGAGAGCGATTGAATTAAAGAAACCGAGACGAGGAACAATCACTATGGTCAAGCAAAAAGAGCAGCTGAGACTATATACGGAAAACTGAAAAACCATCCAAAACAAGCATATTTTCCATAGAGTAACAAGGCATATCAAGCGCTGAGGCAGAAGAACCAGAGGGGAAAAAAAGATAACACAGAACAACGTTACTTACCGACCGGTGGAGCCAAGCATATAACCAAGTCAAGGTCGAGCAAAAACAACAGTAGCAGCATATTCCCACAAATGACCGGGAGAATAGGGTTTGTGGGTCATTAACCAAGGCGGGAGTGTGATTACCAAGGAATGGACACATTTCCTACATCCAATGGTGCTGGTACAAGTAATAAAGACCGGGAGTAAAAATATCTGTGCTAATCATTTTAATCAACCTTTGATTAACTTAATCATGTAGTTAATCACCAGCGAAATCATTCATATTAATTTATATCCATTTATTAAAGTTTGTCGAGTGTGAAGAGGGGGCTGGACCCGTCAAGTGGTATCAGAGCAAGAAATTGAAAGCGTCGGGATATACATGGAAGTTGGAAGAAGAGGACGTGGGAGAGGTGTGCGTAGAGCAGCAGATGAAGGAGAAGGGATCCAGAGGTAGGAGATGACAGCGAAGAAGAAGCCATAGTTACAACAGATGGATTGGATGAAGAAGGGCTGGAGATGAGATTATTGAGGTCGGTCCCATTGGCTAGTAGCAAGCCTAAACCAGAGATCCCAAATTACAATGGTATCTTGTCCACGGAAGTTCTGTTGGACTGGATGAGCGTATTGGACTAGTATTTTGAGTGTGAAGATGTGAGTGAGGACCAGAGAGTTAAGTTCGCTGCAACGAAGGTTAAAGGACACGCAACCTTGTGGTGGGACAGTGTCCAAGCAGAAAGAAGAAGCATGAACAAGTTGCCAATAAAGAATGGCCAAGGATGGTGGCCAAGCTGAAAGACAGATTTTTGCCCAAGGATTACGAGATTGCACTGCATGAGCAAGTGCAGATTTTCAGCCAAAAAGGGATGACAACGAGAGAGTATACAGAAGAATTATACCCGGTAAATTTAAGAGTTGGTTACACAAAGGACACCCCGGAGAAAACAACAAGGTATGTAAATGGTTTGAGACTCGAAATATTGGATGCAATCAACATTCTTTCCCCGAAAAATATAGAAGAAGCCTACGAGAGTGCTATGAAGGCAGAGGAGAAGATCACCAGAAAACAAAATGCTAGGAGAGGACGGGGAAGCGATAAAGGACGAGGACAGTCCTATGGTAGAGGATGAATTTCCAGTAATAGTGAAGAGGGCAACATCTCCAAGGCTTCAGGAACAACAAAAAAGGGAGACATCTCTAGAGGTGGCATGCCATATCGGTGAGGAAGAGGGAATGGCCGAGGTAGGGGAGCTAACTATCAGTGCTACAGGTGCCACAAATGGGGTCACAGATCTTCTGAATGCCCTGATGCAGAACAAGCTGGCCAGAGTGGAACGCTTGTCGCACAGCCTGAGGAAGCAAAGGCACCACCCCAAGAAGCAGAAAATGTACCAAAAACAGGGGAAGCTTCAGTTTCAAACAAAGTGTTGTTGAAACCATCCAACGAAACAGCTGAAAAAACACAAAGGAAAGCATTACTCTGGACAGTTTGCAAGTCGCACGAGAAATGTTGCAAGTTGATCGTCGACAGTGGAAGTATAGATAATTTGGTAGCCACCGAGATGGTAGAGACATTGGGTTTGAAGTGGCTGAAGCACCGCACCCCCTACAAGGTGTCGTGGCTGCAGACAGGGCATCAACTGTTGGTTGACGAACATTGTGAAGTTGAGTTCCACATTGGTAGGTACAAAGACAAAGTTATTTGTGATATTATGCAATGAACGTGTGCCACATAATGCTAGGAAGGCCATGGGAGTATGACCGGAAGGTAGTGCATGATGGGAAGACAAACTGCTACAAGTTTGTCAAAGATGGGATCAAGCACACGCTTGTGCCCATCAAGGAGGAGGAGACAACAAAAACAAGTGGGATGAAAATATTACTAATGGCTGGAAAACAATTGTTGAAGCGGATTGAATAAACTGAAGCGAACTATGCTATTGTGAGGAGAGCAAAGACAGTGCTGTTGCACACAGAAATGTCTGATTTGCGTCCAGAAATTCAGAAAATGCTAGAGGAGTTCAGTGATATTGTAGTCGATGATTTGCTAGACAAGTTGCCCCCCAAGAGAAGCATCAGTCATCATATCGACTTTATACCTGGAGCAAGTCTACCAAATAAGGAAACACACCGAATGAGCCCCAAAGATAATGAGGATATCGGAAAACAAGCGCACGAATTGCTAGGTAAAGGGCTGATGAGGGAGAGTTTGAGCCCTTGTGCAGTACCAACAGTTCTTGCTCCCAAAAAAATAGGAGAGTGGTGAATGTGCATGGATTCGAGGGCCATCAAAAAGATCACCATCAGGTACATATTTCCACTGCCACGGATGGACGATATGATGGTCTATCTGAGTGGGGCAGCGTACTTCTCGAAGATCGATTTAAAGAGTGGCTATCATCAGATTCAGATAAGGGAAGGAGATGAGTGGAAGACAGCCTTCAAGGCCAATGAAGGGTTGTACGAGTGGTTAGCCACTCCATTCGGTTTGAGTAACGCCCCGAGAACTTTTATGCCACTGATGAAGGAAATGCTGAAAGAGTTCATCGGAAAGTTTGTAATAGTGTATCTTGATGACATATTAATTTTCAGCTAGACTAAGGAGAAACTCTTTCGACATGTTCGGAGTGTGCTGGAGAAATTGCAGCGGAATAAGTTGGTGATAAGTTTGAAAAAAAAATGTACTTTCCTACAAAGAGAAGTGGTTTATCTGGGCTTTGTAATTGCAGAAAACGAGTTGAAGATGGATCCAAAGAAGATTGCAGCTATCATTAACTGGCCATCCCCGAAAATCCTATTTGAGGTACGTAGTTTTCATGGGCTCGCAAGTTTTTATCGTGAATTTATAAGGAATATCAGTGAAATCTGCGAGCCTATGTTGGACACTAAAAAAAAAGCAAGTTAGCCTTTTCGTTGGACCAAGGCAGCAGAGAAAAGCTTTCAGCTCCTGAAGAAGAAAATTACAGAAAGACCAATTTTAAGATTTCCATATTTTAATAAGCTTTTCCAGGTTCATTGGGATGCAAGAGGTATAGCCACTGGAGCTGTACTCAGCCAAGAAGACAAACCTGTTGCGTTTTTCAGCGAGAAGTTGAACAAGAGCAGGCAGAAGTATTCATCATACGACAAGGAATTCTACGTTGTCGTCCAAGCACTGAAGCATTAGAGACACTATCTATTGGGGAGTGAGTTTGTTTTATTTTCTGATAATTCTGCGCTGCAATATGTGATGCAACATCGCAAACTGAACCACAAGCATGCCAAGTGGGTTGAATATTTGCAGAGTTTCACCTTTGTGTTTAGACACATCAGCGGGCAGGCCAACAAGATGGCAGATGGGTTGAGCAGAAGAGCCTTGCTCTTACAGGAAAGTACGATACAAGTGTTGGGCTTTGACCATTTGAAAGACTTGTATCAAACCGACGCGGATTTCAAAGAGTCTTATGAAGCCTCACAAAATCCCTTGCTAAGGAACAATAGTCCATGGTTGGACTACAATTTATAGGAAAAGCTATTGTTTAAAGGGGGGCAATTATGTATTCCTGATTATTCGATGAGACAAAATATTATACGAGAGAAGCACAGTGGATGTCTAGCCAGACATTTCGGCATAGAAAAAACATTAGATCAGCTCGGACACTTTTATTACTGGCCAAGAATGTGACAACTTGGTAATGGTGGTGGTAGACAAGTTTGGATCCATAAATGAACACGCAACTGAAGTGAGCTCGAAAACATGGGAAGTGAATTAGAGAGAGGGAGAGAGTCTTGGACAACGCTCTAGATGATGCAGGAGCACCTCGCTGAAGGGGATCATCATGATAGAGGGTCATTTGGTCTCTGAGAGTATTGAGGAGGAAATTTCAAGTGAACACTTTAATTTCATTTCTTTTATTATTTTAATTTCTTAAAGAAGTAGTATTTAGGAAGATAAAAGTTGAATTAAATGAACTCTTGTAGTTCACTGTTTTGATTTATCATGTTATCTTTAACAAATCATAGCGTAGGAAAAATAAACAGTTTTAGAACTGAAAACAAACCATCGAATGTAACTAAGAGCAATTAAGAGAAACTGTTTTCCAAAATCAATTAAAAGGAGACATAATGCATTGTAACACGTTCGAATTTTGGAAAGAGAAAAATAATAGAAATCTCCGAGCACACAGAAGTTATATTTGACATCCCACAACTGTCCATCTATAGTCTTTTATGTTGATTTGCTTAACACAGTAAAAGCAAGATATTTTATTTCTATTCTACAGAACGTACGTGTTTTTTCTATTTGCATTATCTTAACAGGACGACAAACAACAAGAATTTGTAAGTGTAAGAACTGGAGAAACTACAGAGATGTGGACGGTTAGTCCCAGACGAACTAAAGCAAATGCGTGAAAGAAATCTTTGGATAACGCACAAGTTCCATACAGCAAGGATAGAAACCAACAACCCAAGTATTTCCTCAGAACAAAACCCTTTCATTTATTCACAAAAATTAATCATATAATCTCTCTCAAATATGCATTACAATCCATACTGAAATAAAGGTCGCTCAAGTCCAATAAGTGCATAATAGAGAACGGGTTGAAAAACCCTAACTTGTAAACCCTATGGCCACAACACAAAAATTTTAGTAATGCAAGCGTGAGGACTGCAATTACATTATGCCAGACAGACAGAAGATTATGCGCCTAAAACTAGCCAAGCCATGTTTTAAGCCAGCGATGACACGAGCAAGAAAATAAACAAAGTTAACAAGGAGCGACCCTACGCGGGTTTTGTCAGCACACGACAGAGTAGAAGCGAGGGTCTCCAGAACAAACCCACCTGCAATAATTCACCAAAACAGAGTGTCAGCGTTGCGTGGAAGGAATGAAAGAATCGAGGAAACAAAATACCAGAAGCTTAGGGTTCGAGACTTACCAGTGAAGAGACAAAACACCGAGGTTGCAGTGACCCGAGGGTGCCTCTCCTCGCAAAGGAGCAACTGAGTCAGTCAACAGCGTAACAAGTGGAAAACGATGATCACATAGAAGAGTAACTTACTTTCATTTCTGTGGAAGAAGCTGACGTTGTAGGCTCCCCGAGACCACAACCTGCCAATGCGTATTTTCCATAGAGTAACACGACATATAAAGCGCCGAGACAGAAGAACCAGAGGGGAAAAAAAGATAGCACATTACAACATTACTTACCAACCGGTGGAGCCAAGCATATAACCAAGTCAAGGCCGAGCAAAAACAACGGTAGGAGCATATTCCCACAAATGACCGAGAGAATATGGTTTGTGGGACATTAACCAAGGCGGGAGTGTGATTACAAAGGAATGGACACGTCCTACATCCAATGGTGCTGGTACAAGTAATAAAAACCGGGAGTAAAAATATATGTGCTAATCATTGTAATCAACCTTTGATTAACTTAATCACGTAGTTAATCACCAGCGAAATCATTCATATTAATTTATATCCATTTATTAAAGTTTGTCGAGTGTGAAGAAGGGGCTGGACCCTTCAAGTGGTATCAAAGCAAGAAATTGAAAGTGTTGGGATAGACATGGAAGTTGGAAGAAGAGGACGTGGGAGAGTTGTGTGTAGAGCAGCAGATGAAGGACTCAGTGAAGAAATAAGGATACTTACTACCCGTTTGGAGGCAGTTAAAGCAGGAAGGAGAAGGGATCCAGAGGTAGGAGATGACAGCGAAGAAGCCATAGTTACAACAGATGGATTGGATGAAGAAGGGCTGGAGATGAGATTATTGAGGATGGTCCCATTGGCTAGTAGCAAGCCTAAACCAGAGATCCCAAATTACAATGATATCTTGTCCACAGAAGTTCTGTTGGACTGGATAAGCGAATTGGACTAGTATTTTGAGTGTGAAGAGGTCAATGAGGACCAGAGAGTTAAGTTCGCTGCAAGGAAGGTTAAAGGACACACAGCCTTGTGGTGGGACAGTGTCCAAGCAGAAAGAAGAAGCATGAACAAGTTTCCAATAAAGAATGGCCAAGGATGGTGGCCAAGTTGAAAGGCAGATTTTTGCCCAAGGATTACGAGATTGCACTGCATTGGCAAGTGCAGATTTTTAGCCAAAAAGGGATGACAGCGAGAGAGTATACGGAAGAATTCTACCTGGTAAATTTAAGAGTTGGTTACACAAAGGACACCCTCGAGAAAACAACAAGGTATGTAAATGGTTTGAGACTGGAAATATTGGATGAAATCGGCATTTTTTCCCCGAAAAATATAGAAAAAGCCTACCAGAGTGCTATGAAGGCAGAGGAGACGATCAAGAGAAAACAAAATGCTAGGAGAGGACGGGGAAGCGGCAGAGGACGAGGACAGTCCTATGGCAGAGGACGAATTTCCAGTAATAGTGAAGAGGGCAGACAGCTCTAGAGGTGGCAGGCCATATCGGCGAGGAAGAGGGAATGGCCGAGGTAGGGGAGCTAACTATCAGTGCTACAGGTGCCACAAATGGGGTCACAGATATTTTGAACGCCCTGATGCAGAACAAGTTGTTCAGAGAGGAACGCTTGTCGCACAGCCTGAGGAAGCAAAGGCACCACCCCAAGAAGCAGAAAATGTACCAAAAACAGGGGAAGCTTCAGTTTTGAACAAAGTGTTGTTGAAACCATCCAACGAAACAACTGAACAAACTCAAAGGAAAGCATTACTCCGGACCGTTTTCAAGTCGCACGGGAAATGTTGCAAGTTGATCATCGACAGTGGAAGTACAGATAATTTGGTAGCCACCGAGATGGTAGAGACGTTGGGTTTGAAGTGGCTGAAGCACCGCACCCCCTACAAGGTGTCGTGGCTGCAAACAGGGCATCAGCTGTTGGTTGACGAACATTGTGAAGTTGAGTTCCACATTGGTAGGTATAAAGACAAAGTTATTTGTGATATTATGCAATGGACGTGTGCCAAATACTGCTAGGAATGCCATGGCAGTATGACCGGAAGGTAGTGCATGATGGGAAGAAAAACTGCTACAAGTTTGTCAAAGATGGGATCAAGCACACGCTTGTGCCCATCAAGGAGGAGGAGACAACGAAAACAAGTGGGATAAAAACATTACTAATGGGTGGAAAACAGTTGTTGAAGCAGATTGAATAAACTGAAGCGAACTATGATGTTGTGAGGAGAGCAAAGAAAGTGTTGTTGCACACAAGAATGTCTGATTTGCCTGCAGAAATTCAGAAAACGCTGGAGGAGTTCAATGATATTGTAGTCGATGATTTGCTAGACAAGTTGCCTCCCAAGAGAAGCATCAGTCATCATATCGACTTTATACATGGAGCAAGTCTACCAAATAAGGCAGCACATTGGATGAGCCCCAAAAATAATGAGGATATCGGAAAACAGGTGCACGAGTTGCTAGATAAAGGGCTGATGAGGGAGAGTTTGAGCCCTTGTGTGGTACCAACAGTTCTTGATCCCAAAAAAAGAGGAGAATGGCGAATGTGCACGGATTCGAGTGCCATCAATAAGATCACCATCAGGTATAGATTTCCACTGCCACGGATGGACGATATGATGGACTATCTGAGTGTGGCAGCATACTTCTCGAAGATTGATTTAAAGAGTGGCTATCATCAGATTCGGATAAGGGAAGGAGATAAGTGGAAGACAACCTTCAAGGCCAATGAAGGGTTGTACGAGTGGTTAGTCACGCCGTTCGGTTTGGGTAGCGCCCCGAGTACTTTTATGCGACTGATGAAGGAAATGCTGAAAGAGTTCATCAGAAAGTTTGTAATAGTGTATCTTGATGACATATTAATTTTCAGCTAGACTAAGAAGAAACACTTTCGACATGTTCGGAGTGTGCTGGAGAAATTGCAGCGGAATAAGTTGGTGATAAGTCTGAAAAAAAAAAAAAATTGTACTTTCCTACAAAGAGAAGTGGTTTATCTGGGCTTTGTAATTGCATAAAACGAGTTGAAGATGGATCCAAAGAAGATTGCAGCGATCATTAACTCGCCATCCCCGAAAATCCTGTTCGAGGTACGTAGTTTTCATGGGCTGGCAAGTTTGTATCGTGAATTTATAAGGAATATCAGTGAAATCTGCGAGCCTATGTTGGACACTAAAAAAAAAGCAAGTTAGCCTTTTCGTTGGACCAAGGCAGCAGAGAAAAGATTTCAGCTCCTTAAGAAGAAAATTACAGAAAGACCAATTTTAAGATTGCCAGATTTTAATAAGCTTTTCCAGGTTCGTTGGGATGCAAGAGGTATAGCCACTGGAGCTGTACTCAGCCAAGAAGACAAACCTGTTGCGTTTTTCAGCGAGAAGCTGAACAAGAGCAGGCAAAAGTATTCATCATACGACAAGTAATTCTATGTTGTCGTCCAAGCACTAAAGCATTAGAGACACTATATATTGGGGAGTGAGTTTGTTTTATTTTCTGATAATTTTGCGCTGCAATATGTGATGCAACAGCGTAAACTGAACCACAAGCATGCCAAGTGGGTCGAATATTTGCAGAGTTTCACCTTTGCGTTGAAACACATCAGCGGGCAGGCCAACAAGATGGCAGATGCGTTGAGCAGAAGAGCCTTTCTCTTACAGGAAAGTACGATACAAGCACTCGGCTTTGAGCATTTGAAAGACTTGTATCAAACCGACGCGGATTTCAAAGAGTCTTATGAAGCCTCACAGAATCCCTTGCTAAGGAACAATAGTCCATGGTTGGACTACAATTTACAGGAAAAGCTATTGTTTAAAGGGGGGCAGTTATGTATCCCTGATTGTTCGATGAGACAAAATATTATACGAGAGAAGCACAGTGGAGGTCTAGCGAGACATTTCGGCATAGAAAAAACTTTAGATCAGCTCGGACACTTTTATTACTGGCCAAGAATGCGAAGGGATATGCAACGATATGTGAGTACGTGTAAAGTCTCCCAATTGGCGAAAGGACATAGTCAAAACATAAGACTTTACACACCACTACCTATTCCAAGTAGACCATGGGACTCAGTGAGAATTGACTTTGTCTTGGGACTGCCAAGAATGCAGCGAGGTTACAACTCGGTAATGGTGGTGGTAGACAAGTTTTCGAAATTGGTGTGTTTCATCCCTTGCAGAAAAACCAGTGATGCCACTCACATAGCTCACCTGCTTTTCACTGAGATTGTCAGATTGCCCGACTTACCCAGATCTATTATTTCCAACAGGGACATGAAATTCACAAGACACTTTTGGCGCACCCTGTGGAAGAAGTTGGATACACAATTAAATTTCAGCTCTGCATATCACCTGAAGACTAACGGGCAAATGGAAGCATTGAACATGAGTTTGGGGAACCTGCTACGGAGCCTGACTGGCGAAAATTCACGATTATGGGATCGTGCGCTTGCTCAAGCAGAATTCACTTATAACGATTCACGGAACCACAACACAGGGCACAGTCCATTTCAGATCCTATATGTCATGCATCCTTGCAAAGTACATGAGTTGCGGGATCTAGGAAAATTGGACAAGAGAAGTGGTGATGGGGAAGATTTCGCCAAAGCAATGAATGATCTACATGAGCAGGTGAAATCAAAGTTGCAGGACAACAATTAGATATACAAACAGTGGGTAGATTTTAAGCGACGAGAAGTGTAGTTTAATGTAGGGGATGAAGTCCTTGCACACTTGCACAAAGAACGGTTTCCTAAGGGCGCATATAATAAGCTGAAATTTAAGAAGATAGGTCCCTATAAAATTCTGCGTAAATTCTCAGCCAACGCATATGAAATACAACTGCCACCAGATATAGGCATGTCACTTATTTTCAACGTGGCACACGTGTTCCCGTGGCCAACCCTGAAGATGACAGTGTGGTACGGCCAGAAGGAGACACCCATGTTGAAGGCGGTTCTTGGATGAGGCAAATGCCTTCGGCTAACCCCATGAGATCGAGAAGATTCTCGACACACAGGTGGCCAAGCGAACTTGCAGGAAGGAGTACCTGCGGTACCTTGTCAAGTGGAAGAACCGTCCTATCGAGCACAGTTCATGGCTCGACGTGGCACAGATACAGGGAGCAAGTTATTCTGTGGAGGATCTCATTGAACGGAGCCATGACATTTTATTACCCCGGGAACCTGACACAGGAGCATCTAGCAAAAGGGGATCATCATGATAGAGGGTCATTTGGTCTCTCAGAGGACTCATGAGGAAATTTCAAGTGAACACTTTAATTTCATTTCTTTTATTATTTTAATTTCTTAGAGAAGTGGTATTTAAGAAGATAAAAGTTGAATTAAATGAACTTTTGTAGTTAATTTTTTATTTATTTATTATGTTATCATTTACAAATCATAGCGTAGAAAAAATAAACAGTTTTAGAACTGAAAACAAACTATCAATTGTAACTAACAACAGTTAAGAGAAACTGTTTTCCAAAATCATTCAAAAGGAGACAGAATGCATTGTAAGAGGTTCGACTTTTGGAAAGAGAAAAATAATAGAAATCTCCAAGCACACAGAAGTTATATTTGACGTCCCACAACTGTCCATCTATAGTCTTTTATGTTGAGTTGCTTAACACAGTAAAAGCAAGTTATTTTATTTCTATTCTACAGAACATACATGTTTTTTCTATTTGCATTAACTTAACAGGACGACAAACAACAAGAATTTGTAAGTGTAAGAACTCGAGAAACTACAGAGATGTGGACGGTTAGTCCCAGACCATCTAAAGCAAACGAGCGAAAGAAATCTTTGGATAACACACAAGTTCCATACAACAAGGATAGAAACCAACAACACACGTATTTCTTGAGAACGGAAGCCTTTCATTTATTCACAAAAAGTAATCATATAATCTCTCTCAAATATACACACAGAGCAAGAATTTGTAAGTGTAAGAACTAGAGAAACTATAGAGATGTGGACGGTTAGTCCCAGAACAACTAAAGCAAACGAGAGAAAGAAATCTTTGGATAACGCACAAGTTCCATACAGCAAGGATAGAAACCAACAACACAGGTATTTCCTCAGAACGGAACCCTTTCATTTATTCACAAAAACTAATCATATAATCTCTCTCAAATATACATTACAGTCCATACTGAAATTAATGTCGTT
This sequence comes from Pinus taeda, assembly GCA_000404065.3. Lineage (NCBI taxonomy): Eukaryota > Viridiplantae > Streptophyta > Pinopsida > Pinales > Pinaceae > Pinus > Pinus taeda. The sequence continues at coordinate 37,499 of APFE031462092.1, forward strand.
CAAGTCCAATAAGTGCATAATAGAGTACGGGTTGAAAAGCCCTAACCTATAAACCATATGGCCACAACCCAAAAACTATAATAATGCAAACCTGGGGACTACAATTACATTATGGTGGACACACAAGAGATTATGCGCCTAAAACTAGCCAAGCCATGTTTTAAGCCAGCGACGACACGAGCAAGCAAATAAACCAAGTTAATAAGGAGTGACCCTACTCGGGTTTTGCCAGCACACGATAGAGTAGAAGCCAGGGTCTCCAGAACGAACCCACCTGCTATAATCCACCAAAACAGAGTGTAACCATTGTGTGGAAGGAAGGAAAGAATCAAGGAAACAAAATACTAGAAGCTTAAGGTTCGGGACTTACGAGTGAAGAGAGAGAACACCGAGGTTGCAGTCACCCAAGGGTCCCTCTACTCACAATGGAGCAACCGAGTGAGTCAAGAGTGTAACAAGTGGAAAACGATGATGGCATATGACAGTAACTTACTTTCATTTCTGTGGAAGAAGCCAAAGCTGTAGACCCCCGAGACCAGAACCTGCCAACGCAACAGAGCAACATGACGAGTGAAATTCGAGAGCGATTGAACTAAAGAAACCGAGACGAGGAACAATCACTAAAGTCAAGCGAAACGAACAGCTGAGACTATATACAGAAAACTGAAAAACCCTCCAAAACAAGCGTATTTTCCACAGAGTAACAGGGCATATCAAGTGCCGAGGGAGAAGAACCAGAGGGGAAAAACGATAGCACAAAACAACGTTACTTACCAACCGGTGGAGCCAAGCATACAACCAGGTCAAGGCCGAGCAAAAGCAACAGTAGCAACATATTCCCACAATGAAATCACACTAGAAGAACAGACAGGAAAACCCTCGAAACACCAAGAGAACAATGCACAAATGACCGAGAGAATAGGGTTTATGGGTCATTAACCAAGGCGGGAGTGTGATTATCGAGGAATGGACACATGTCCTACATCCAACGGTGCTGGTACGAGTAATAAAGGCTGGGAGCGAAAATATCTATGCTAATCATTGTAATCAACCTTTGATTAACTTAATCACGTAGTTAATCACCCGCGAAATCATCCATATTAATTTATATCCATTTATTAAAGTTTGTCGAGTGTAAAGAGGGGGCTCGACCCATCACTCGAAAGCACCAAAGATTGAGGAAAGAGGCACTAGCATATAAAAGTAACTAGAGACATCCTTAGAGAGGATGATGCATACCTCTCACTGTGGCCACGTCATTTTGTTTAGTGATGAGGTTCAATAGAGTATCATCGATGTCCGTAAAAGGTTCATAGTTTATCTTTTTCGTGCTTATTGGTCTTATTAGTTTTAACACACATTGAATATTTAAACTTTGATATAACATAAAAAATTATTTTTTTCAAATTTGTGACCGTGAGAAATGATAGGAGTGTGGAGATCTAAGATAACCACTCAAGAGAGATGTGGAAAATATCGACAAAGAGACATAGTGTGCGCACGATTCAAGAGAAGGAAGAAAATGTTTGTGTCATATGAATCATAATTTGTTGTTGATATTTTGTAGCCCTACACAGGAGTATTAGGAATGTAAACATCATTCCCAAGTATGCTTGGCCACGTGTGCTATAAATGAAAGAAAATATAGTGAGTCCGTTAGTATCCTCCCACTATTCCTTGAATGAATATTGTTTGAGGAATGTTGTGACACAAGTCTTTGTAGGTAGGTGAAAAAAATGCAAGATTGATGGACAAGTGCTATATCTCGACTATTGAAAAGATGAAAAGTTTGTTGAAATTTCTCCAATGCATTGAGTGAATGTTAGAATACCCTCCCAAACAAAAACTCATGAACATAAAATAGAGATTACACATTTGTACAAAACCCTTTGAAAATACTCATCTAGTCATGGTGCTTGTTAGTGCTACCGAGGAGAGAGAATGTGTGTCAATTATAAAATCGGGATTGGTGTGGATGCTATTGGAATCATTGGAGACAAGTATTATGTTTGAAAGAAACAAAAATAGACGTTTCACGACAAACTAGCAATCCATGAGCAATGTAGGAATTAATAACATGTTTCTTTTTTCCAATGTGATTAGGGAATGCCATGGCCTCAAGTCAAAGGCCACCATGTTATCCTTCTTTCCATGGAAAAGTATGTGGAAGATGGAAGAAATGAGAGGAATAGTATTGTAGTGCAATTGATGGATGATTAGAAGGAAAAGAAAGGCATTTATAGCTAGAAAGAGCTGTATGTATTGGATGTATGCCTTTTCTAATATTTTGTCTTCTAAGTTGTTACAAAAACAATTGAGATGTTGTAAGCTTGGAGATGGCTATATGTGCTCTTGCATTTGCATGTGAGATAAATGAGGTGGCCTCTTCAAAGATAAGGTGATGAAAGGTAGGGAGGAAAGGCAAAAGGTTATGTATGAAGTGCCTCTTCAAACATGGTTAGTTTATTAGATCAATTGGAGCTTGTTAGCATTTTCAATAGTGATATTGATAGACAACAAGTTAGCTTGCTCATAATATTTTTTAGCATTTGTAAAAGAAACACATTGAGAGAAATGAACTAATGTGCAAGTGAAAAGTTATTTGGAATTGAATAGTAGGAGATAAACTTGATGATGCAAACAAATATTCCTAGTATATGCAAGTCTCTAGAAAAAAAATGGAGTGCACCAATATAACATTAAGCTATTCTATTAAACCAACCCTTTTCTATGGTACATTATATTTTTTTACATAGTAATATTCTTAAAAATAAATAAACTAGCTTTTTTACATTTATCATATTCATAAACAAAAAATAATAATAATTAAAAAAATTAGAACATTAATATCAAAACCTGATTTTCAATGATAAAATTAATTAATTAATATATATGAATGAGTGGAGAGAGATGTTGATAAATTTAGATTTCAAATTCAACGGCCACATCTCAAAATATATATTTGATTAGAGTGATGAACCGACTCACCTGGTACCAACTTGTGGGATCCCAAAATCTTTAAACTTCTAAAATGAAAACCCTAAAACATAAATATCCCATCCGATACCCCATCCCATCCCATCCGATATGGATATAATTAGTATAATCCGGCGGCATTTGTGAGGTTGTGCAGGTGAAGCGAGGCGAGGTTGGGCATCCTGTCCTTATGGCAGGAAATAAATGCACAGAGGAGCCCGGGATTTGAGAGGAGAGAGGCATTTGAGTTTTCCACCTTCG
>APFE031462098.1:0-16598 GCA_000404065.3 Pinus taeda
GTAGTCTCATACAACCCTTTGAGAGTGTCCCATGTCGCCTTCGATGTTTCACAGTCCCGAATGTGAGGAATAATATTGTCCTTCACTGACATGCGTAGCAGCACCCTTGCTTTCATTTCACGCTTCTCCCAATCTTGAGTGGCATTAGGAGGTGGAGGCTTGGTCTCGTCACCTTTGACAATCGTCCAGTGATTGTATGCCTCCAGTACTGTTGTGATCTTAAATTTCCAATTGACATAATTTTCACCATCAAGTTTTGTAGACTCATTTAAATATGAATCTGCAAGAGGATTAGCCATTTCGCCACCAATGACCAAATTCAAAAAAAATGCAAGACAAATTACAATAATACTGCAGGCCAAATGCAACACTGCAAATTACAATCCCCTTTAATAATATGTTGCCACCGTTTCTGATAATACGCTGCCACAACAAAAAAAACTGTTTTCTAATATGCTGCCACTCTGTTGGAAAACTCGATTCCGGCACAGGTTAATAAAACTCTGTGTATACACTTCACAGTTTTAAATGAATTACAAAAACATGGTTCCGTTCCTCATATAAACGAACACCTGCAAGACTCGTCAACCCTGTAAATACAAAAGCGCACTGCACAGTTTGAAAATGACCTGGACTTGTTTGAGCTCTGCCGCTGCAATGGAGGTCTGGTGTACAAACCCAGCAAAGCCAGTTTTGACTGTAGGAATCCGCCACACAAAAAAAATGATGACAAAATCGAAAGAGATCATGAAAAAACGGGCGTGGAATAAGGCAAAACGAGAAGGGGCTATTCACTGACTGTAAGCCAGAAAAATGCCCGCAGGTTCAAAAAAAAATGACAGTACTCTGCGTATCTTTTAACCTGAAGAGCGGTAACAGCCGCAAACACCTTAAGAGGAAAAACAGAGGCGTATGTCCGGCATCAATTCGGTACCCTCCTTGATCCGACGGCACGAAAGCAGGGACCGGAATATCTCAAATAAACAGGAGCCGAAAAACTGAATCGACAGTCAGCATTCAATGTGTAAAATTTTCAGTGGACAGGAAAAGATTCAATGGCAATTAGTAGAACAGCAAATAAAAGTAAGGGAAAACGCCTAGCACGAGACTTGCAACCAAATTGGCTCGGCAATCAATCGTGGGCTTCTTGGTCATAAACCAACAAGACCGATCCACTCAACTGCGCACACTCTAATGGCAGAGTCACTCTCTGTCCGTGAAGAGGAGAGAGGCGCAGACAACTTCTGCTCTGATACCAAATTAAAAAACAAATACACAGTCACATACACAGTCAGAAACCACAGCAAAGGTGAGACAAAGCTCACACAACTTGATTAATCTCTTTGCTCAATTACATCACTTATATAGGAAATTCATTCAACCAATTCCTAACCAACCACTCATAACTAATTCAGTTCAACTAAACACAACTAATTCTGTTCAACTAATTCTATTTCTGCATTATTTTCACAATGGTGACGTATGGGGAGAGCCAGAGCCACCCGTCAACACTATATTGTATCGGGTTCTTGTTGTACGAAAACTGAGCCACTTTTATGTTGAACTTCACGCAAAAGCGGTCCGAGACGCATTAAGGTGGTTTGTGGTTTTGCTGTGGTGGTTTTGAGGTGCGCAGTTGAAATTAGATTTCAACAGATTTTTCACTTGAAGCAGTGAAGTGCATTTCAGGCATTTCAACCAAACAAAAGGCTGATATTTCATTTTAACAGTCTCGAATCAGTATTTTTGTACCTAGTGTTGGTGGTAGTTAACTTCTCAAATCGTCATTTCTTGCTTAAGCATTGCTTTCATAAAGTTAATACAAAAAATTTAATGCTCTGTATTTTAAAAAATTAATACATGTACGGTTGGTGTACTCTCAGTTGGATGAATAGTCTGATAATTTTTCTTTATATGTTTTAGGAATATAATGCTAAATGAATGATCTTTTATTTATTTTTATTTTATTTTATTCCGGATTTCCATGTGCTGTGAATGATAATTTTCCTTAATACTTTTTATAAACTAAATACATTTGGGAAACCAATGGATGAAGAAATTCACAACAAAACTAACTTTATCCTTAATATTTTTTATAAACTAAATACATTTGGGAAACCAATGGATGAAGATATTCACAACAAAAATAATTTTTTTTTTAAATACATAGGAAAAACTTTCAACATTATTTTGAATCTTATAGCAGCAACTAAATTTTCCTTATATTTTGGCCACACTCCAGGGGAAGTGCTGGAAATGACTAGTCTTCCAAGTAGCCTTCTCTTATAGGATGCAATTAATTTGGTTTTAGTTTGTTTCAGTGATGATGTTGTTCTAATGGTTTCTTCTTACAGTTTTTGTTCTTAAGCCTGGATCCAGTTCACAATCCCCTGCTCCAAATCATGATATAACTCAAAAGCTATAACCTAAGCCAAATCCCTCTCCAACAAGTAGGAGTTATACACAGATTGTTTTCCAACGGTTCTGCTTGTAGAGAGGGTTTCATTTGTAGTGGAAGGCATAGTGAGAAGCATAGTTCCTCCCAATTGTGTTCTTCCTCTGTTGCAAAGCAGAAAATAGAGAGAGAGATGTACACTCTGCATTGGGAATTGTTGGGCCATCCACCCACTTTAAAATTTCAAAAATTAGGTCAACATTCGAAGCCATGATCCCTAAAAATTCTTGAGAATTGAATAAAAACCCAACGTAAGTTGAAATTTGACTTGTGATGCTTTCCACATGAACGATCCACACTCTGATGGACTTGGAGTTTCAATGTTCATTCGGAAAGCTCTGGCAGATGCAGGGATTTTACCGAAGGAGGTGAGTGCTTTGGGATTTTTCATAAAAGATTATCAGTGTTATAGAATTACTACAGTTTTAATATTTTATTGAAACTTATAAATGCTTAATGTTCAATTATCATATCCTCAATAACAATGCAGGTCAACTATATCAATGCGCATGCAACTCAACCCAGGTAGGAGATTTTTGCAGAGATTAATGCTATCAAGAAAGTTTTTAAAGATACTTTTTGGAATTAAAATGAATGGAATATCAAGAAAGTTTTTAAAGATGCTTCTGGTATTAAAATGAATGGAATTTTACCAGAGGTAAATGGATAGCTTGGGCCACATTATAAATTTAGCAGACAATTGACATTTATATGTGGTTTGTGATCAGTACAATTCTGATGGAAGGCTTTTATATTTTGGAGAATTCCTTTCTTAAGAAAATGGGAGTGACATTAAATGTTTGTTACAGCAACGTAGGGCAATTTAGGTAAACATGTTTGTTGAAGAACTTTGACATGGATGCTAAAGTGGATTTAACTATCGCAGAAGGTCATTTCTTGATAAAAGCATTACTTATAAACTTTCGAAAAAACAAGCGAGCCTCAGCATAAATACACACTTGATGCAACAATAAGTAATAGTTTTAGAAATTTACTTGCTTCTGCCCTACACAGAAATGGAAAAAGTGGCAGTGAAGTGTGACAACATGAAACCAAAGGGTTGAAATTCAAACTGAAGACTATGGGACATAAAATTCGAGAAGATCTTATTCGCTCTTTACGTAAGTTTATTAATTATCATTTTATCTTTTTTCCGAAGCATGCAATTCAAAGGAGTTTGAAGGAGTATAGCTGTGTGACATAGTGTGCTCTGTTGCACTTTGCACGAAATGATTGAATTTTTTGTAAATGAATGGAATGAGGAAAGAATATATGGACGCACTAAAGTGCCCTACATAAAATATAATAGCAATATGTTATGGTAAAAAATGATAATGATAATAATTATGTTTTTGTTAAGAAATATAAGAAATATAATAGTCATTTATGTCTTAGGGCGTTTCCTTTGCAACATCTAATGTAATTGCTAGTTAAAAAAATTCCAAAATTTAATCCCATCTTTCTAATATAAACATACCTAACAATATAATTAACTAATATAAACATACATATCAACATAATTAACTAATAAATTCATAACAAAAATACCTTAATTCACACTTCTAAATTTGAACACCTTTATATTAATTATTTACCATTAAACAACTAAATAAAATATATTATATTACCATATTATTTTTAAATTTTACATTCTCTGTGAGGTTCAAAAATCATACTTTAAACTTTCCTCAAAAATAAAAATTATAATCCGTATATCTAACCAAAACATTACTATAATATTAATTTTAAATTTTTATTTTATATTTTTAATATCATTTTATATATTTAATTTATATTTTAAATAAAATACAATTTAATATAATAATTTTAATTTTAACTAAAAATTAATGTAATTTTCATATAATTACATTTTATATGAAATTAAATCAAATGCATAAAATATTAGATCATTATGCTAATATGTATGTTTATTTTTAAATAGAGTTTTCACGATTTTAATTTACTTAAATAGTAATTATCAGATAAATGGTAGAAATTTCACCTTTATAGAAAATGTTAGAATATAAATAATTATAGTAGTTTACAAAAATCAAGAGTTTAGATTTATTTCTAAATTACTTATGCTCTTATAATTATTTGAATAAATAAAATCATATTGGGTATGTAGTATTGATAAGTCATGTTATTGGCCCATGATAATTTTTAAGTTTTAGAAATTTTCATGATAAAATAAGAGTGAATCTCCATGGTTAAGAATATTACTGACATTTTTTCTATAATATATTTAGGTCATATATTTAATTTTAATTGTAATTATAATAATAAAATTAATAAAGTTTAAAATTTTAAATTATATTTTTGATTTTTTTTAATGTATCAATTAATGAAAATATATTATAAGAATAAGTATTTTTTAATACTTATCTTAGATTAATTCCTTATTAACATTTACTAATCATTTAATTTAATGATTACTCTAATTATATCTTATATATATATAAATAAATATAATTTTTGGAATGATTTATAATGTATTTATTATATAAAAATATTAATTTCTCTTTTCTTTGACTTTTTTCATTATTGCTTAACTTTCATGTTCAATAATGTAATTGTGTAACTTGTAAAAATCAACTTATGAGTGAGTGATGATTTCTCAAAATTTTCTCTTCATTATGAGATAAAAGTACAGCATTTTTATTTTCTAAACCAGTAGCCAAGGTTTGGAATCGTCTATTAAAAACAATGGCCAAGTTCTATACAAACTAAGCATATTATGAAAAATAACTCCAAAGCGATTGGCGTTTCTATTACTTCTTTGAAATTAGGGTGAAACAAAGTTCCAAGTAACTAATTAGGTGTTTGCTATATAAATATTAGCTTCTCTTTTCTTTGATTTTTTTTTATTATTGCTTTAGTTTTAATGTTTGGAAATGTAACCGTATAATATGTAGAAATCAATTTATGAGTGATAATTTTTTAAAATTAATAATTTATAAGTAATAATTTTTCAAAACAATTCTTCACTATACAAAAATTAGCCAAGGCTTGGAATTCTCTATTAAAAAAGATGGCCAAGCTCTTAAAAACTAAAATAGTATGAAGAAATAACCCCTAAGATTTTGGTGTTTTTGTTACTTCTATTTTGAAATTAGAGTAAAAAATATATAATTAACAATTATTTTTGAAAGTGCAAAATACACCGAAAAAAAATCACAAATTTAAAAGTAGATTATTTTGAACAACTAAATCACTAAACATTAAAAACTCTTATTCCTAATATAGAACTAAAGAAATAGCTTCTGTCCGTAGAAAGGATTGTTTGCACTGTGTTGAGGTCACTTGAAAACTTATTTTGCAAGTGGATAATGGTTAGCTTCTGTCCGCAGAAAGGATTGTTTGCACTGTGTTGAGCTCACTTGAAAACTTATTTTGCAAGTGGATAATGGCTCCGCTAAGAGACACAACAGCTAAAGACATAGTCTGGGACTAAGTAGTTCCGTGTCTTATAATGAAAACCTTCCTGTAGCGCACGCCGTCAGTGGTCTCGATCATCATAGGGTCATGAAAAGGGAGAAGCCGCCGCCAGTAAGCCCCCACCCCCCATTACTTCCTATCAAGATGCCCGACCAGTTCATCTCGTTGCATCTATTGACTAATGATCCCACTTATTACACTACATCTTGCAACAACACAAACAAACAACCTAATAATGATCCCAAACTCATCGGTGATATATCGTTAGTGTTACAGACGACGAGCATGGCGGAATTTATTATACGAGTTTCTCACCGAGTAAGAATGCCATCTCCAATGCTACAATCGATTGCTACGAAGCCATCATACTAGAAATTAGTCGAGAAAAGATTGTATATTTATATCCTCTCAGTATAAAATTAGCGAAACAATGAATATTACAAGGGGCAGCCAAGCAACCAATATTTATAATCGAGTCCACGGAGGAAGTCCTTTGTGACATGAAGATACAAAGGAGAATGGGATAAGATATGAATGGCTAAGAGGAGTGGATTGAATTTCAACAAGGAGAGCCAACTGATATAAAGTCTATGCCTTTTTGGAAGGAATTGGATCTAACATGTGTATTAAGGTCACTGTTAGATATGGAAAAAAATATGGATTAATAATGCACACATAATATTACTGGTGGATTGTTAGATTATTTGATGGATATTCAAGGAACAATTTATGCATTAATATTTATTAAAAAAAAATAAGGTGTTGTTTAAATATGTCACATTTTTCCTTAGAAAACAATAGAAAATTTGAAACAATTTTGAGAAAAATTTGGTGGAAATCTGGGTTACAACTATCAAGCTTAAGGATTTTGGTTGTCACAGAGGTTCTTGATGATTCTTAATACATTTCCACCATAGAAAATTATTTAAACACTCCCACAGTCAAATTCTTGAAGAATTTTTAAATGAATTCCAACTAGAAATTCACTATCTTTGCGAAATTGTGGCCTCCTTAGACAATGCCAAAATTAATGTTTTATGCACTTTCCTGTTTAATGGCTTTATACATGTGGGAGACTTACTATTTGATTTAATATTTGGTTTGTTGGTTTATAATATTTAGCTTATTGATTTATAATATTTGTTTTATTAGTTTATTTTATTTTATGACTTATAATATTGGGTTTATAATATGAGGATTTATAATATTATGGTTTATAATATTGACTTTATAATACATGGTTTAATATTAGGATTTGTAATGTTGGATTTAATATTAAGGTCTATAATATAGGCTTTATCATATTTGATTTTTAATATAGAGGGTATAATATAATACAGTTTATATATGTTAGGGTTTATAATATTAGGTCTAATAATACCGAGGTTTAATATTAGGGTTTATATAAAAAAATAAAACACTTTATAAATATATATTAAACATACGATGACACCTTACATCATTTTTCTTTAAAAATATGGTTTTATAATGTTAAGACTTTATAATATTAAGGTTTATAATATTGGAGGTTTTAGTATTTGTATTTTTAATATTGGGTTTATAATATAGAGTTTAATATCAGGGTTTGTAATATTGGGTTTTTAATATATAGAGTTAATATATAATGAATTATGAATAGTTATAAATAAGTAAAACACTTGGTAAATATAAATAACTATAAACAAGAAAAACACCTAGTGAATATACATTGAACAAGAGATTATAACTCACATTAATTTTCTTTAAAATATGGTTTATTAGTCTATAATATTTTGTTTATTGGTTTACAATATTTGGTTAAATATAGTTTATAATATTTGGTTATATTTGGGTTTATAATATTTGGTTGTATTTGAATTGTCATATATTTGGTTTATAATATCAGTTTATAGTATTAAGTTTATTGGCTTATAATATTGGTTTATCTCATTTAATATTTGGTTTATTGGTCTATAATATTGATTTTACAATATTAGGGTTTATATTATTGTGTTTATAACATTTGGTTTAATGAATAACTATAAATGAGGAAAACATCTAGTAAATTTAAGTTGAACAGGAGACTGCATGTGATGCCCTTGGTGATTTTTTTTAAAGGCATGAATATTTTTAGATTATTATGATTATGATTTGAACTTAACAACCAAGATTCGAATTGAAGGATTATGCAAATAAATTTTATATCATGAATAAATAGATATAAAAGGAGCACATGAGTAATAGATATTTCTTGCTATTCTAGAAAATATGTTAATAAGTCCACATGATGGACCTTACCAAACATTTGTCATAAAAATATTGGGAGAAATTGATTATAAAAAAATAACATAATTGGAGAGAAATTTATGCTAAAGTAATACTTAGAAAATAACATGATTAGAGAGAAATATTATGCTAAAAACTTAACTGGAGAGAAATTTTAAGTTGGGTGGAAAACAAAAGAAAGCACAACCGTAGAGAAAGGTGTTCTTTAAAGGAAAAAAGAAAGATTTTTTCTTAATTAAAAATTAAAAGCTTAGGTAATGAAAATGGTTAGACCTTAAAAGCAGGATGGTGCTAAAGTTATGAAAATACCAAAAAGGAATACAGTAGGGGTGGTGATTCTTAGATGCAAGAAGTTTGAGCTTAGGAGGAATTGTTGATTGCAGTTTGTTGGTTGGGAAGAATGTGATCTCTCCCTAAGTGTTCCAAAGTGACTGGCATTTATTGTCGTCACCACAATTAATACAGTATGGTTAAATGTCTAACTTAAAGTAATATAATTAAGTGATGGTATATATATATATATATATATAAATAATAATAATAAAATTAATTATGAAAGTTAAAAGAGAAAGTCCACCTTTATAATAAGGGGATTCTAGTCTAATTCTCGAGAGGACAATCTAACAAAATAGTATTTTAGAATCTCTACCCTTAGCTAAGAATAAGGGAAATGTTCAATAGTGAAAGCATACACATGAAGCATAAAAGAAAACTAGAAATAATTAAGTAATATCCCCCATGAGAGTCAATTGGAACAAAAGTGAATGGGAACTGTAATGAGTTCCCGTAATGAATATGGGAAATAAATTCAGGTAACGAAACATGGAATAGGAAAAGTAAGTCTTAAATTTATTAATATTTAAATATGTCATGAGTCTGGATAAGAATTTTGATTAAGAAAATAAAAAATTATCGCTCAAAATATTTATATTAACGATATTCTTATTTCGCTCAACTGAATACTTTAATAAAGCCATCAGATGGAAGTATAATAAAGTGATTTAAAGAATATATCGTACAACCACAAGTATCATATATATGTATATAGCTTTCGTATGCTGGAAATAAGATATTAATTTTTATGGCAATTCCATACTAAAGATAGAGTAACCAACAAAGGTTGTATGAGTAAAAGGGGGATGTGCCTAATCAGAAGTTACATGTAGATAACCTTCATGGAATATAAATCCTTTTCAATAGTTCATACTGCCATAAAAATGATTATGGATCAAAGAGTAGTAGGGGTTAATCTCTAGATATTAATATTACAAGTAAAGTCGTATTATAAACACATTAATTTATAGGGTTAATATGTGTTTAGCTATAATGGAAAAAGCCTAGTAAGTATTAACAAATGAGAAAGTATATTTAATGGACCTCCAAATTAGAAAAAATTTAAGGTCTATATAACTTTTCTTAGGCACATAAAGAATAAATTAAATCTCTCATTTTACACTTAATAATGTTTTTTTTAGTTTTAAAATGTTATTAGGAAGGTTTAGAGATAATTGCATATTATGTGCCTAACATTATCTATTTTTGTAGAATATTGTGAGAATATTAGGAAAATTATGAAGATTTGGAAGATGAGATAATATAGGGACTTGACCCCTACTACAGAAGGATCAAGATTGGATGATAAATGAAAAAAATATCATGAAATTATTGACAAATTTTGGAGCTCCATTGATTGAGAAAATCTAGGAATGTGTTCCATGTCATTTAATGCAAATTCTTAGTGTTGGGAGCGAAATCCACTTTTTGAGGGATTTTGGAGGGGAAAGTTGCCTCCTTTCAAGGAGAATGATTCCTCATTACTTTGTATAAGTAAAAAGTCAAATTTATCTCTAGAGCCATGTATTTCTTAGTCTTCTTGTGGTGAAAACTTGTTATTTAGTAGCTCCACTTTCATTTCTAATAGGGATGTACTTGTATTGATTCAAATAATGATGTTTGGTGCCATATTTGGCTTTTAAAACTTGGTTTCCTTCATAGGAATATGAATTTTATTGGGCTTGGCCATCCCAAGAACCTCAAAGCTCTCTCGTATAATTTTTTTATTTCTTTTAAATGTTTTTTTCACTGGCATCTCTTGTTTCTATATCTACTATTCATGTTTCTTTTGTTGTAGGTCATATTGGTTAAATGATTGAAGTGAGTTATTTTTCAGGTTATTTAAAAATTCAAAATCATGATTCATCCAAAAGTCATATTTATCATTAAAATACTTGGATTGGTTTACTAGTTCACAAATCTAGAATTTCTGGAAGTCCTTTGTAGCAAAATAGTGGTAATTTTTTGCTATTTTTGAACATTTTAATGAGCTTCATTTGAGTTGATTCCATTTGTATTGAGTAATAAAAAAATTCAAGTTAATAAAAAAATTTACCCCATATAATTTTCACTTGATTAGGTTAGGAATTTGGTAGGTTAGCTAGCTCACTAGTTCTTGAATTTTGGGTTTTTAGAGTAAGTAATTTTCTGCTATATTTTAGCTTTTAGCACATGTTAATAGGAGTATTTTGGACTGAATCCACTTCCAATGGAGTCTTAAGACATCCTAATTAATAAAAAAAAATTCCATCTCTTTTTCATTTGATTTAATTGGGCATTCAACAAGTTATCTCGCTCCTGTAACAAAACATGGCCTCTTGTAACATCTCCTGTAGGAGTCACGTAACACTTATACTTATGTAGCACGCGTAAACTTGTCTAGATCTACTCCAAAATATTGGATTTTTTTCCTTTAGGCTTGAATAATTACCTATAGGATTTGTACCATGATTGAGTAAGACCAAAATACCTCTTAAGCCTTGTCTCTTCTCCATTGCAATTCACCTCTACAGTTATGGTTAGTGGACAAATTCATGAATTGAAGGGGACAATGATCATTTTCATGATTACTTCATGAAGTACCTTATGAAATTTGTTGAAAAAATCTATTTTGAATGAAAAAATTTAAGAATTATTTCATTATTAGGTTTTGTTTCATACATCTTAAGGCTAGGGTTTCCATTTCCAACATTGTTATTTCTATTGCATAGACTAGGTTTCCTTTTGATGCAACAATTACATTTTGCAAATAGAATAACATTTACATTCATGCAAGTAGGTTAACCTTTACATTTATGAAAAGTAGAGTAACATTTCCATTCCTACAAATAGATAATCATTTTCATTTGTGCAATTAGTTTAGGCTTGATTCCATGATATTCACTTCATTGCATCAAATCAATGAAAGAACACATTGCATGTTACACATATAATGATGACATCTCTTAAGTTTGTACGAACACCAGAATTTAAGTTGGTAGCCTTGGGAGTTGTATAATTCTTGTTTCAATACTGAGGTTCATCACTTTTTGGTGACATTTGCCAGGGAGGTGTCAAAATATGCATTGTTTTCTTCCTTAGCTTTTAATTTATTTACTTTCTGCGAAAACACACAAAACTTGCATTAGACACATTTCATTTCAAAAGATAAATGAGATTTCTTAATCTTTTCATTAATTTTTTTTTATAAAAAAAAAAAAACTTCAATACCACCCCCCCCATTTGATCAGGTGGTGCAGTAAGAGCCACATCACCATCCACTTTTGTAGGTATAAGAGAAGGAGAGGAAAGAGAAGGTAGGAGAAATATATGGAAATGATGATAATGAGGAAGATCTTCTTAGATTTCCCATTGAAGATACTAATAGCAGTATTCATATGAAGAAAATCCATCCGTATTTCCTTCCCAACTTCCATGGTATCAGGTCAGAAGATCCATAAAAATTTCTCTTTGAATTTGAAATCCTTTGTAGATCTTATGGCTACTTACTAGATACTCAAAAATTGGGATTGTTTCTAATAACATTGAAGGATAGAGATCTTAAATGGTTCATGAGTTTAGAGACTAATTCAATAAGGTCATGGAATGATATGCAAAATATATTTCTTGAAAAATATAAAGATCATGATCTTAAAGAATAAATATTTAGAATGACTCAAAAAGAATATGAGAGCCTTGAGGATATAATAGAGAGATTCATGTATAATGTTAAGAGGGAAAAATTACATAATTTAGGATTTGACACGCTAAAAAGCCTCTTACTTAGAATACTTATGGATAAGTGGATTGATCTCCTTGATCTTATGATGAGTAGCGGTGATGTATACCAAATATCATTTGACAAAATTTATGAAATATGCAAATGCATATCAAGAGGAAGTGAAAGAGTAAGTAAATTAGTATCATGATTGGTAAGTCAAGCTGAACTTTGAAATTTGCTTGATAAATTTAAAACATAAATTCTTAGGAATCTAAGTGAACAAGTAGAAATGTTAAGAATGCAAACTAAGCATTACTTATAAACTTTCGAAAAAACAAGCGAGCCTCAGCATAAATACACACTTGATGCAACAATAAGTAATAGTTTTAGGAATTTACTTGCTTCTACCCTACAAAGAAATGGAAAAAGTGGCAGTGAATATGAATTTACTTGCTTCTACCCTACAAATAAATGGAAAAAGTGGCAGTGAAGTGTGATAGCATCAAACCAAAGAGTTGAAATTCAAACCGAAGACTATGGGACATAAAATTCGAGAAGATCTTATTCTCTCTAGGTAAGTCTATTGAAATGATTTTTTTTTTTTAACCATGCAATTCAAAGGAGTTTGAAGGAATATACATGTGTGACATAGTGTGCTCTGTTGCACTTGTATGAAATGATTGAATTTATTGTAAATGAATGGAAGGAGGAAAGAATATATGGACACACTGAGCCGCCTTACAAGTAGACAAGATAAAATAGCAATATGTTACAGTAAAAATTGATAAAGATAATAGTTATATTTTTTGTTGAGAAATATAATAGTTATTTATGCCTTATAACGTTTCCTTTGCAACATCTTTACAATGTCTGATGCAATTGCTAGTTAAAAACATTCCAAAATAATCCAAATCTTTATAATATATAACATACTAAACAATATAATTAAACTATATAAACATACCATACCATGGGCTTCTGGATTGAAAGTGAATGGGTATACAATCTGTTAAGACACTCTTGTAATAAGGTTCACTGATTATCTGATTCAAATCCCCATAAGTTTCTTACAAAAAAACTTAATATAACATACCTATCAATATAATTAACTAATAGAATCATAAAATAAAAAATAAGAAACATATAATAACTTTATTCAGAATGGATAAATTTCTACACTTTTTATTAATTATTTTAGAGGAATAAAACATTTTTATTATTAAACAACTAAAATAAATATATTATAATTAATAATAATTTTTTTATTTTTTTATTTTTATTTTACAATATTGCGGGGATAGGTTCAAAATAATAACATTTAGACTTTCTCGAAAATAAAATATAATTGTAATAATTAACCCAAAACATTATTATAATTATTAATTTTAAATTTAATATTTTTTAATATCATTTCTAATATTTAATTTAATATTTAAATAAAATACATTTAATATAATATTTATTTTTAAAACTAAAATACAAGTGTAATTTTCATGTAATTACATTTTATATGGAATTAAATCAAATGCATAAAATATTAGTTCATTACGCTAACATGTATGTTTATTTTTAAATAGAGTTTTTGCAATTTTAATTTACTTAAATAGTAATTATGAGATAGATGGTAGAAATTTCACCTTTATAGAATATGTTGGAATATAAATATTTATAGTAGTTTACAAAAATCAAGACTTGAGATTTATGTCCAAGTTACTTATGCTTTGGTAATTATTTGAATAAATAAAATTTCATATTGGGTATTTGGTATTGATAAGTCATGTTATTGGCCCATGATATTTTTAAAATTTTTAAGATTTTCATGATAAAATAAGGGTAAATTTTAACTATGTGTTGAAAAATATTGTTACAATGTTTTTTCCTATATATGTTTTAAGTCATATATTAATTTTATTTTCATTAATAATAATATAAAAATTTAAAAATAAATTTTTATATATATTTTTTTTTTTTAGCAATGTGAAATAATATTATAAGATAATTTAGTTTTTTAAATGCTTTATTTTAGATTTAATTCCTAATCAAATTTAACAATCATTTTTAATTTATGTGATTACCCTTTTTTATATATTTATATATATATATATAATAAAATATATTATATATATATATATAAATTTAATCGTAGTGTTTATTATATATAAATATTAATTTCTCTTTTCTTGAACTCCTTTCATTATTGCTTTAGCTTTCATATTCAACAATGTAATCGTGTAACATGTAAAAAAATCAAATTATGGGTGATGATTTCTCAAAATTAGGAGATAAAAGTACAACATTTTTTTAAAGTAAGGTTTGGAATCCTCAATGGCCAAGTTCTATACAAACTAAGAATAATATGAAAAATAAACCCAAAGATATTGGCATTTACAAAGTTCCAAGTAACTAAGGCATGGATTTAAGAATAATATGAAAAATAAATCCAAAGAGATTGGCATTTCGGTTACTTTTTCTTTGAAATTAGGGTGAAACAAAGTTCCAAGTAACTAAGGCATGGATTTATTTGGGTGATTGGTTAAGTGTTTGCTCAATAAATATTAGCTTCTCTTTGCTTTGATTTTTTTCTTTATTTTTTTAGTTTTAATGTTTGGAAATGTAATTATGTAACTTGTAGAAATCAATTTATGAGTGATATTTTTCAAAATTAATCAATTTATGATTGATAATTTCTTAAAAAAAAAATTCATTACTAGATAAAAGTACAACAATTAGCCAAGGTTTGGAATTCTCTATTAAAATAAAAGGCTAAGTTCTTAAAAACTAAAATAATATGAAGAAATAACCTCTAAGAGTTTGGTGTTTTGTTAATTCTATTTTGAAATTAGGATGAAAAAATGTATAATTAGCAATTGCCCTTAAAGGTGCAAGGTACACCGAAGAAGAATCACAAATTTGGAAGTAGATTATTTTGAAAAACTAAATCACTAAACATTAAAACTCTTATTTGTAATAAAGTACATATTATATAAAGATCGATATGGCCAACGACTCGTTCCCAAAGCTGCACAATGGGTTTGGTCTCTCTAATCTCGCTTTCCCAATTTCTGTCAAAATATTTTCCCACCCTATATTATTCCAACATCCATTCACCAATTTCCTATCCTTCCAAATGCTGTTGCCAATATGTCTTCCAGTCAATAGAGTTTTGGTTCCATTTTAAAATGGAGATGTTTGACTTCTTTGCAAGTTTCAAATCTAGTAAGAAATTTGTTATCAAGACATTTGATGTTACATAGAAATAATAGACAAATTTGTTTTGTTTAGTTTAATGGAGCTAGGGAAATAATATGCAAATTTGTTGTTATTTTTTATTATTATTAAAAGGTTTTTGAAACTATTAAAGGATAATTTCCAATCTTCCGGAACTTTGAGAAAATTAATATACATTTTTCGAAAATAAGCAACAGGCTAATTGAAGTTCAATATAATATTCCAGTATGAATAGGAAATAAAGAATTTAACAATTAGCTCATGTTTAAGGCTCAAATCCATTATAAGATATAGACATACAATTATTCCATTTTCATTACCCAGCTAACACATGCATATGTATTGACTTATTACGAGATGAACAATACCATTCACATGCATTTGAGATCAATAAAATCTTCCCCATGGTTTAAGAGTGTGAAGTTCGTTGTTACTATTGTAATTTATAATCCACCATGGCTAGTATTTGTTTGCGATGAGTACTTCTATGAAATTGAAACACAAAATGATAATTTCGAGTCAATCCTAACCTTGGATTTATTATTCTACTAATTAGGTCTACTGATTCAAACAAAAATTCAATCAATGGCATCAGAATTTTATGGTGTAGTAAAAATCCTGTAATATATTCTGCGGGACTGGAGACCGAAAGTAAGAAGCTTCTTGGGAGTTGAGAGAAACAAAAAATTGGATCAGAAGTTTAATGGGTGGACTTGTTTCGCAATAAAAAAAATTGCAACGTCAATAGGAAGAAATTCCCCACCATGGTCTTCGAGACACATAAATATGGAAAAATAAGTCATTATTACGCCAATCACTAGTGAAGAAGGGGGAACTGTACACAAGAGGACCAAGTGTTTAATTGTTCTATATTCATAGACTTTCACCATACCGGGAACCTTGACAAATACAATATATAAGGAATATGATGACAAATCCATAGGCATGTTGCATGGGTTTTGTTATGAAACCAGCTCACAAAAAGATAGTAAAGAGAGATAAATGCATTCAAAATAAGCCTCTTCAAGGGGGAACCTCCTTTACATTACACAAATGAACAATTCTTGGATGATAAAAATGACAAGTCCTCCTTTTTATATATAGGTGTCTAAGGGGTCATAATATAATCAAAGCTGACATAACAATAATAATGTAAGGGCACAATAATAACAACAGTGG
>APFE031462102.1:0-21258 GCA_000404065.3 Pinus taeda
AGAATTGTCTGAAAATAAGACAAATTCATTGGCCGACAGATAATGTCTCCAATGCTTTAGCGCTTGAACCACTGCATAAAATTCCATGTCTTAAGACATGTACTGCCTACTTTCATTTAGTTTCTTGTTGAAATAGGCTACTGGCTTGTCCTCTTGGTTGAGTACTGCACCAATGGTTATTCCACTAGCATCACAACGAACTTGAAAAAGTTTGATAAAGTCTAGTAATCTCAAAATCAGTTTTTCAGTAATTTTTCTTTTGAGCAGTTGAAAACTCTTCTTTGTCGTTTCTGTCCAATGGAAAGGCCAATTTTCCTTCTTAATGGTGTCCACCATGGGTGCACAAATCCCACTGAAATTTTTAATAAATTTCTGTTAAAAACTCGCCAATCCATGAAAACTCCGTACCGTAAACAAACTTTTGGGAGACGGCCAGCTAACTATAGCTGCAACCTTTTCCAGATCCATTTTTAGTTCATTCCCGGAAATCACAAATCCCAAATAAATTAACTCTTTCTTGAAAAAAGAACATTTCTTCAAATTTATCAGTAATTTATTTTGCTGCAATTTTTCCAATACATACCTCACATGTCGAAAATGCTCTTCCTTCGTCTTGCTGAATATAAGTATATCATCTAGATATACAATCACAAATTTACCAATGAATTCCTTCAACATCTCGTTCATCAGCCACATGAACGTGCTGGGGACATTACTCAATCTAAATGGCATAACCAACCATTCGTACAAGCCTTCATTAGTCTTGAAAGTTGTCTTTCACTCGTCACCTTCTCGAATTCTAATTTGGTGGTAGCCGCTTTTAAGGTATATCTTTGAAAAGTATGTCGCTCCACTCAAACAATCCATCATATCATCCATCTGAGGTAAAGGAAACCTGCACCTGATAGGGATCTTGTTAATGGCCCAGGAATCAGTGCACATTCGCCACTCACCTCCTTTCTTGGGAGTTAAAACAGTTGGAACTGCACAAGGGCTTAAAGTCTCCCGAACCAATCCTTTATCCAACAACTCCTGCACCTCTTTCCGGATTTCTTCATTATCCTTCGGACTCATCCGGTAAGCAGCCTTGTTTGGCAAACTGGCTCCTGGAATAAAATCAATATGGTGATTAATGCTCCACTTCGGTGGTAATTTGTCCGGGAGATGGTCTACCACAATATCACTAAATTCCTGCATCATGTCCTGTATTTCTTTAGGTAAGTCAGTGACTTCAATATGGATCAATATTGGTTTTGGCCTTCGCACAACTGCATATTTCACCTCACCATCCTCCATCTGTCGCAGAAACTCTTTTCTGCCTAACAGTAATGCTTTTGTCCCATTGGTTTCCGGATCATCCTCCTCCTTCATGGGCACTAGCGTATGCTTTAACCCATCTTTAACAAACTTGTAACAATTTGTTTCCCCATCATGGATGACCTTCCTATCATACTACCATGGTCTACCTAGCAGAATATGGCACACGTCCATAGGCATGATATCGCAAGTCAGCTTGTCCTTGTACTTGCCAGTAAGAAACTCTACTTCACACTGCTCATTGACCAGCAGTTGGTGACCTTTCTGCAACCAAGACACCCTATATGGAGTTGGGTGCTTCAACTTCTTCAAACCCAATTTCCCCACCATTTTAGTGGCTACCACATTATCAGTACTTCCATTGTCTATGATTAATTTGCAACATTTACCATGTGACTTGCACACAGTCCGGAACAATGCTTTCCTTTGTGTTTGATCAACTACTTCCTTAGCTGGTTTCAATAATACCTTGTTCAACACCAAGGCTTCCCTGGTTTCTGGCATATTTTCCACCTCCTGTGGTGGTGCCTTCGATTCTTCGGGTTGAGCAACATATGCTCCCCTCTACCCAGTTTGTTCATTTTCAGGACATTCAAAGGACCTGTGTCCCCACTCATGACACTTGTAACACTAATAGGCATTTCCTCTGCCTCTGCCATTACCTCTTCCTCGCTGGTATGACCTTCCTCCTCTGGTGTTACCTTCCCTTTCAATCTGTCCCGAAGTCTTCAAACTACTGCCCTCTTCATTACTGTTCGTTGTCCTACCTCTGCCAAAGGTCTGTCCCCGACCTCTGCCAGAACCACGTCCTCTTCTAGCATTTTGTTTCCTAGCAATCTTTTCCTCCGACTTCAAAGCACTCTGATAAGCTTCCTCTATGGTTTTAGGGGAAAGAATACTAATTTTGTTTAGGATCTCCATCCATAGACCATTTACAAACCTCGTTGTTTTCTCAGGGGTATCTTCAACATAACCAGCTCTCAGGTTAACTTTATAAAATTCTTCAGTATATTCCTTTACGGTTGTCATTCTCTGCCTCAGGGTCTGTACTTGTCTATAAAGGGAAATTTGATAATCTTTAGGCAGAAAATTGCTCTTCATTCTAGCAACCATCCTGTCCCATTTTTTAATCAATCGTTTGTTCAATCTCCTCCTTTTTGCCTGTACATTGTCCCACCATAGTGCTGCATGTCCCTTCAACTTGGTGACAACAAACCTGATCCTCTTGTCTTCACTGATTTCTTCATATTCAAAATATTTATCTAGTTCACTTATCTAGTCTAACAATGCCTTTATGGACAAACTGCCATCATAATTAGAGAGCTTCGGTCTTGGCTTGCTGCTAACCAACAAAACTGACCTCAATAGTTTAATCTCTGGTCCTTCGTCATCTGACCCATCCGTCGTGGCTATGTTTTCCTCCTCACTGTCATCCCCACCTTCCAAATCTCTACGCCTTCCTGCTTCCATTGCTGCCAAATGTGCAGTTAAATTCCTAGTTTCCTCTCTTAACCCTTCATCTGCTACTCTTCTGATGGCTCTTCCTTGACCCCTTCTTCCTACCTCCATCTTTACTGAGAGAAAGGAACAATCTACTCTGATACCAAAAAAATGGTGGCGATTCCAAGGAGGGACATGTAGTTGTGACCGTTTAATTCTTTCCCTTTCGAATTAAAGTTAGTGGCAGGGTTTTGGTATATGGCTTTAATGTGGTTTATAGTATTCTGCCCGCCCTTTGTACTGCCCTCGAGCTTGCAACTATGGGTTATCACTTTCACCAAGGGTATTTGGAATTCATTTCTTCTTTGCTATGGTTTGGCTCTGTGGGTGCTTTCACTTGGTTCTTGCAATGGTTGGTAAGTATCGTACCTTGCTTGTCCCATATGGTGGTTTGTTGTGCTTTGTTGTTCCCTGTGGTTTGTTCACTTCTCTAGTTTTTGGAGGGTTTCAGGTCGTTTTCCACTCGCTAGTCTATTTGTCTTTGTCATTTGGCTCAAGCTTTGTTTCTGCTCTGTTTTGTGGTGATTTGTATGTTTGATGTTGGTTATGGTGATGGTTTGGCTCTGCAAACATAGGTTCCTGCCTAACTGCTGCACAGGACGGCTCAACGATCTCGCTCTCAAGTAATCCTCTCGTTCCAATTGCAATGTCACCTTTCGTTTTTGAGTTTCTAACGTTTTGGATCCTTGGTGAGCAGGCAGAATGCGTTCATGGCACTTCTGCTGGGAGAAACCCTCTGTTGTGGGTCTCGGCTCTCATCCTTCGTTGTGGAATTGGTCCTCCTCCAGGTAAAACCCTCGCTCCTCTTTCTGGTTAGTTGTTCACTGTGTTTTGGTATTGCGGCCCTATCTAACCGTTGCCCTATTCTATGGTAGGTGTAGGTCCTTCCAGGGGGACGTTGCTCCACGACTTCGTCCTTGGGATTGTTCGCGGGCTTAGGGAAAACTCGGGTAGGGTCTTTCCATGGCTGTAGTTGTTTCTTGCTTGCTCTGTCTGTAATTGCTTTGTTGCTTGTTCTGTCTGTAATCGGTTACAACCCTTGGGGTTTCGATTCCTCCATGTATGGATGTGGTTCTAGAGGTGTTTGTGCCTTCACTGTTTGATTGGCGTTTAGTTTGTGAACTATAACGTTTTTGGTTGTATGGGTTTCAAAACCCTCCATGATTCCAGTGTTATAGATTTTGTAAAGTGAACTGTTAAATGGGAAATGAAAATGAAATGTACAGGAAATGCTTGAAGTGCTTAATATAATGGTACTTGGAGTTTTGCTGAGGAAAAAGGAAAAAAAAATATATGTTGGTGTACCTCTATTTGGTTCTCGATTTGAGATGCTTCCTGTTACAAGATTCTTGCTGATGCTATTCGAATTCTTTAATAAATTGTTTCACTGTCTTGTTTTCATTTCGAGGCCTCAAACATCTATGCACAAGGAAAAATAATAAAACTACTCTACTTCCTTAATGACAGATTTTTAGAATTGTTTGTTTCTATGGAGATTCAAAATAGTTGTAAGTTACAATTTCTGAGCTCTCTCTCCTCTCTAGACGACAACCCCTCCATGAGCTCTGGTTTTTCCTTTTCAATGCATTATTAGCAATTTATTTACAGTTGAGAAACTGTTCCTCAGTTACTTTTCAGTTGTCTAACAACTTCTTTAAACAAGTCCCTAACTAATCCTATTTTGATTTGCTTGCCTAATTTTAAAAATAAACAATGGCTACGTCAGCCTTAATTTTAAATGAAACAAAATAAAATAGAAACTCAAAATGTTTTCTTCTCTGTCCAACAAAATAAAATAAAATAAAAACATTTCCCGGCTGTTGCCTTTTCACTCGGGTGCTCCTGCATCACCAAGTTACCATTCTTATCTAATGATATGCCATTGATTTAAAACTATAAGGTCGTGTTGAATTTCTATCGTTTGTTATGATACCATTTTATATTGTTGTTTGCTTATAACAGTTTGTTATATGTTTCTTTAAAAATTTAAATAAAACATATAAAATAACATCAAAAAAATCTACAAATTATTGGAAGCAGGAAGCCCCAAGTGATCAGATGTATAAAATTAATGATCATATCCATAAAGTTGATAACAAAGAAAACCATAATGGAGAACAATCTCTAAGCCACCTTAGAGCACTTACAATTATAAACTCATATAAAACCCAAAAACAACTACATAATAGACTTCAAACTGAGAAAAACCAAACATATAAATTCCTTAAAAAATGCAAGTGAAATATAATGGTAGGTATCTACATTGTGGCATCAAGATCTACATAATTTTACTTTTAGAGTGGTATCAAAGAATTCGTGCTTCACACTAGTTACTAGGATAAAAAGAATTGGGGACAACTTTCCTCGTATCCAATTATTATCCATGTCACCTAGGCAAGTATTACACATTGGGTATCAAGTTGACTACTTATTAATTCAGTCAAACATGTCAATTTTTTTTAGTTTAGAAAAAGTGTAACTTAAAAAAAATTATTTTCTAATTTTTGTGAATTATTTTATTCTTATTTATCTATAATCGGATTAGTCGTTCATTTTAACATGTTATTGCCAAGTACCTTGACAAACTTGCTGCAGGAATACAATGAGTGGAGTACGATGAGTGGACTTGTTATTAACTTCAACTATGTCAATCAAAATATTCTCTCTCCTTATTAATACAACATTGTGGTAGATGTTTAAAATAACATCATCATGACTATCTCTTGGTATAGAATTATGGTTGATACCAGTACATAAATCAATGTTTCGTATTTAATATAATTAATTATTGTTAATTTGTATGGTCCTTTATCTTATACCACTGTGTCTCAACTCCCCACTAAAGAATACCAATTTTTCTTTAAACGTTTACCCTTACTTTACCATAAAGTGGCATGGAAGGAATCTGAAAACACATAATTGGGTATCAAGGGAGAACAAGTCATATCATGAGAATGGTGGATTACGAGTAATAACAACAAAAAATATCAACGAACTTTAAACAAAGAACCCATTGATTTGATATCCACAAATTTTAATGTGTCGCATTTTTTAAATTTTTGACAAATCATATACAAAATTCATAAATATGTTCTATAATCTAGTTTCCACAATTAAATAATTTAACTTTTACAAAATATGTTTTAATAATTCTAATATTATAATTATTTTTATTAAATATATTTTTAATAAATATACAAAGCTATAATAATTTAATAATGATTTCCATGAAAAAAAACTTAATATAATATGAAATGTACTTATTTAACTCTAATATTTTTTTTAATTTTTATTAATATAATATAATATTATTTATTTTATTGTGTTAAAGTTATATTATTATAAATTTTGATATGATTAAATTTTAAATTTAATATAATTAAATTTGAAGTTTTATTAGGTTCTATTTTGCACAAAAATAAAGATATTTTCAAAATCCCAACACAACCGATTCTACTTCTATTGATGAGATTTATGTAACTTAAATTAATGGGATCATAAGTATAATATAAAATGGTTAACAAGTTCAATCATATTCAACCATGGTTTTTCATGGTTCACATGGGCAACACAATCAACTATAGTCAACATCGTCAACCATATACATCTATAGCTATGTGTTGGCACGATGGTCAAACAAACCCAATAATGGTCAACTATGGCCAATCCACCTCAATAATGGTCAATCAAATTCAACAATGTTCAACCATTATCAACTATAGTCAATATTGTCAACCATATTCATCTATAGTTAAACATTAACAACTATACTCAACCACATTAGCCCATAGTCACCCATGGCCAACCATGTTCATCCATAATCAACCATGGTTGACCATAATTAACTATGGTCAAATAAACTCAATCATGGTCAATCACAGGCAACAACACAACCATATTCATCCATCCTTAAACAACCTCAACAATGGATAACCATGGATACAATGCTCCTCCATAGTTGTCATAGACAACCATATTCATATATAGTTAAATGTTGACAATCATGAGTAACTGAGAGGCTTTTAAATAATAAATGACTAATTTACATCTATTTTTTTATGAGTACTTGAAATTTTTTTAGACAACTTCTCAAAACCATTATAAATGATATTTTTTTATCCATTTTTAAGGTCACGACCAAGCCAAACACTAAATTAGTGTATGAGACCCCCTTGTTTGTGGGACAAGGGACCCACCTTTGTGCAGTGATTTGATTGCTAAGTCTACGAAAGCATACATACTCTACCCCCCTCTGGTTTTGAACCTGTGACCTCGTAAGAGGAAACACATACTCTTAACCATTAGGCCCACTCATTATAAGTTTATCAATATATCAATAGTAAAATTAAATCTTATTTTTTACTTTATTCAATTATGCTTAAATTAAACGGCAGGGAATAGCTACCATAGAACACTTGTTAAATTTCTATGGTGTGTATCTCTTTTATCCTCGTCAAAAAAATATATGTGAAAAATAACCCCATAAATAATATAATTTTAAAATATAATTATTTGATTCCAATAACTATGATGGTATGACTAGATATACATAAGTGGGCCAAAAAGATATAAAGAATAAATCTTAGATGACGAAGTAAATTGTTTAAACTAAAGAGATCTCAAACAACTATTGTAGAATAACTTAAATGAATAGAAAAATGAAAAATAAGTAAATACACTTAGGCTCCCTCAGAGGATTGAGTCACTCATGAATGTATTTTTGAAATATGTATTGATTACCAAGAGAGTATGACTAGTTGGAAAATGAAAAACATTTAAATATTTTTTTATTTTCTCAAAAAAGTTATTCAAATGATAAACATTTAAATAATTTTTATTTTCCCAAAAAATTATTCGAATGAATGAAAAATATCGTACCCAAAACTTTCTTTAAAATCCAAATTTTATTGTTTTGAGAAGTGCTATTGAACATCTTAAATGTAATGTATTATAACGCTTTATTAAATATTTTGATTCAATGAAATTATATTAAAATTAGAATTAAGATTAAAAATAATTAAAATAAATACATAAAATAAAATAATATATAAAATTAACTATATAATTATCAATAAATTTTTGGCTTGGGTTTGCTAAAAATAAAATTAATAATTATATTAATTGTTGGCTTAAAGTATTAATATTAATTATATTATAATTAATAAATTAGTAATTAAATTAATCCAGATTCATATTAATTTTGAATCCAACAAGGGTAAAGTGAGATTAAATCTCTTTTCACTATAAAAGAGGTTTGTATCACAAGAAATTTGATCCCTCTCGGTGCTTGGTAGATCCGAAGTTATAATGGATCTAAGTTGGTTAATAACAAACTCTAGATGTAGGGATAAGTATTTTTTCTGAGTTTACGATTGAGGATTGGATACGAGCTCTTAACGTAGACACTCATAATGCATCTTTGATTTGGTGATGTTTGTTATCAGTCAAATGTTGGATAATCAAGAATATAAAATAGAAAATTAGAGATGGCTCGAGGGTTAAGATTAGAGAAGGCTTCATTGGATTCACCTCTATTACTTTGCCTTAACGGATCATTAATCTCTTACGCAATAGAGGTTATTACTATATTAATCATATTAAGGAGAGGGATTTGGAGCATAATGTTGGCACTATTCGGTTGACAACTAACGACCTGGGATTGTTCGAAGACTTAGCACATCTATGGAAGGAATATACTTTGGATTTATAATAGGCTAGAGTTTATCTAAATTTTGAGGAAGATATCCTTATATGGAACGAAAACACTGAAGAAGGAAAGATCACAGTTAAGGAGGTTCTTCGACATATAACATCGACACTGATTTGCCCAACCCCTATCTAGTGGCATCGAAAATTATGGAATTGGAAAACCCCTATGAAGTTAAAAGTTTTCGAGTGGATTTGTTTAAGGTAATAAAGTTGTAACTTGGGATAACTTCTATAAAAGAGGCTTTCTGGATCCGACATATGTGCTCTTTAAATGGAGGAGAAGAAGAATATATCACACTTATTTCTTAAGTGTCCATTTTCTTTAACTATTTAGCATTTTCCATTGAAGGATCTTAATCTCATCTTTAGTTGGAATGGGGAAATCATTGAAACCTACTTTAAAGATTGAGACAATTTATGTCTAGATTGGGAAACACTTCCTATATACATAGCATGGGGCATTAGGATAAGCAAGAACCATTTGATATTTGAGGACAAAGTACCTATTATTTCAAAGAACATTTGATAAAACTATGGGATATTTTGTGGATAAGGGACCTAAGACAGTGTCACAAAAACCTAGGGTTGTAAAATATCTGATGAAGATGGTTTATCCCTTTGCATTTTTTGATGTGGCTGCTTGCTCAAACACTAGTGGTTGTAGGGGTATAATTTTCTTGGAGCAACAACACTTTTATAACTTATATTGGAGATGTGGATCATGATCTAATACAAAAGCGGAGCTTACAACTTTATGGGGAGCTTTTTCATTTGCAAAACTCTTAGGCTTGGAAAATTTGCAGGTATATGGGGATTCAAAGGTAGTGGTGGAATGGACCAATGGGAATTATAACTTGGACATTGCAATTCTTGGGCTTTGGAAACAAAGGGTTAGACACTTATTGAACTCCTTCAACGATATCAGGATTGGGAATATCTATCTGGAATTGGATGGAAAAGCAGATGCTCTCTCAAAGAAAGGACTGGTTGCACAATTGGGGTCTATCTATGTGGCAGAATATGGTGTTGGTAGCCTAATGTTTTTTGGACTATTTCTTATCTGCTAATATCTTTACTTTTTGTCTAGCACTATCTAATCATGTACGTGAATATGTTTATCATCTATAGTTTTTGGATCATTTGGATATATTGAACAATGTTGGACATATCCATATCTTGATATATTATGAAGGATTTAAACACTTTATTTAGTATAAAGATGTCAGTTTCTTAATGTTGAACAAAAATGGATCTTTCAATTCACCCAAAACCTTATGAGTGAAAAGAGTTTTGAAGAAAAAAAAATACTTTAAAGAGTTGTGCGGAGATGTTTAATAGTTGTAAAGTGTTACTCATCTCACACCATGTCACTTAGAAAAGTTTAATAATGAAACATCGATCTTATCCAATAAACATAATTTAAATAGGCACAAACTCGTAAAGGAAACTTCACAATTTATAATGAAAAGAGTTGGGGAGGATTACTATGTCTGATGTGTTAATTTTTAGGGCTACATTGTTCTCTGTTGTAGATAATTGCATTTATAAACTTTTTCAACATTTTCAAATTACATTCACCCGATAACATCATATCATCATTAGTAATTATGCAAAGAGAATAATAATATCAACAATGTAACGAAACATCAACAAAAGAAAAACACACAAAATAAAGACACCAAGATTTAAGTTAGAGACCAAGGAAAAACCCCACAAAGGGGAAAACCCAACCATATTCTTCTTCTATTAGATATTCATCAAATGTTCAACTGAGATACAATGTACAAATATCATGAGACATTAGTCACATTAGGCCACCTAGGGCCAATCCAACAACAAACAAGTATACACATGTCTCCACATCACTATTATAGACATATTATTATCACTGTCATCCATATTAGAGTTGCACTATCATATCAAGTTCATTGTCCTTACCATTCATCAAGGTCACTGTCACTATCATCAAGATAATGTCAATATTGTCATCAAGGTCGCTAATGTCATCACAGTTATCAGGGTCACTAATGTCATCAAGGTCACTACCATACCAAGGGTTACTATCATACATGATTATTTCCATATCATCATTATAGAGCTATACATTTGAGTGACACTACCATGTCAAGATCATTTCCATACACATATAGACCAAGTTGTCACATATTGTTATCACTGAAAGATACTCTGCTAAATATCCTACTATCACGAGGGGTTCCTAAAGTGTCACTGTCAGCATATATAACACATAGATATATGCAAGCCATAATGTGAGCCAAGCCTATGAGATATGACAAGCCACTGAACATAGGAGCCTGGAGCCATAGAGATCTTGGAGTGGGTCACTTGAACTTCATTTGAGGCATAGTAATATGATGCCATATGCAATACAATACAATATGTTGTCATTTCAATATGATATCATTGACATACGATGCCACATGTCATTGTAATACGATGTCGTTGTAATACAATATGAGCCATACAATAAATCAAGTCATTGTACATAGTATATGTGCCACAAAGAGATTTGCGAGCCACATGAGTATAGAGCGAGATCGCGCCACATAACACAGAGTATAGGTGAGCTTGCCACCCCAAAAATAGAGCGAGATCCATCACAAAGTTTAGTGCATAGTGTGAGCTTGTCATAGGGTATAATGCAACCTTGCCACAACATAAATAGAATGAGATCCATACCACAAAACTTAACGTGCTCCCACAGATGTGAGATGCCATAGGAGTGAGTTGTCGCGGGAAATATGCTAGCTATAGAGCGAGCCACATAAAGAATGAGACACAAGGAATTATGTCATAGAGATATGCGAGCCACACAAAGAACGAGACACAAGGAATTATGTCACTAAGATATGCGAGCCACATAAAGAACGAGACACAAGGAATTATGTGACAAAGATATGCAAGCCGCAGAGCGAGCCTTTGAAATTGTAATGCAAGCCTCAAAGACATACAAACCAAAGAGATGTATCAACCTTCGAATATGAGTTGGTTGAGCCACAATGATTGGCAATTTATAGTTGTTGCCACCTATCAAGGGTCAATATGAATCCAACTTTTTCTATTTGGTGACCAAATTTGAAAAATTAAATTTAATATTTCCCTCCTTGAATTTGAGCCGACTGAAGAATTATAAATATTTCATTTGCCCAATTTAAATTCCCTTTGTTATGAGAATTTGGCTTGTTGAAGACCTTATTAATTCAAATCAATTAACAATAATATTTGTTTATCCAATCAAGCGCAGGAAGGGGCTTCAATGGGGGAATTAGGTTCCTATGGGAAATTCGTCCAATAGCTACCCCAATTTCCAACATAGTGGTGTTCTGCTATGAATGACGAGACTCAATACATTAATTGACTCCACTATAAGTAGGGTTAAATGGGGTGGAAACAATTTTGTTTACAATGTTTTATAAGTATAGATAATTTATTCTTGTATAAAGATTTTTTTACATATCTTGTTTTTATTGTGCTCAGAGGTGCTTTCCAGCTTAATATGACAATGATGTTGTAATGTCAACATAAACATTTTTTTTGTTAAGCTTGGAAGTTACATCAATTTTCTATTATATATTAGGCAAATTTACACCACACAGGTTGACCGGGTGGCCTCAACTTGCCTCAAGGGGAAACCAAGTCTGTTGGTCACTGATCAGCGTTATAAGCCATTCGAAAACAAAATTGTTTCAGTCGTTCTAGCCAAGCTAGATAAGTCTCAATCTCTTGTCCAGATACAACATAACTGTAAAAACTAGCATATGCAATAGGAAAATTAAAAGCTAACCACATAAACAAAAACTATGCATGGGGGTCTAGTCTTTCTGCTCATTTGAGACAGAAGCAACATGAGCAGGATCTTCAGCAGTCACCCCTGGCATTCCATACAACTCCAGAATGCAAGGGATGTGGCGGTCGATTCGATCCATCCTGATGTCCTGTTTGTGCAACTGGAAAAGGGTTTTCTCCATATCTTTTTTATAGTTTGGCAGACCTTGCATTGTAACCGCCACCCCCATAGAGATTTGTTCCATTGCTTTTCCAAGAAGGCTCTTCATTAAGAAATACAGATAAAGGGTGTGTTTAAACTAAGTGATTCTCCCACGGGTATTCCCTGGGTCTGGGACCAGCAACCTCCAATTGTTGAGTTCTTCCTCTAATTCACTTTCTTGTTTAACCTCCACTTCCCAATCTTTGATCAGCTTTTGAATTTCCGTGTCTGTCCCATCTCGGTATGCCGCTGTAGCCTCTGCTATGAGGTGCTTGACAAGCTTATGACCCCTGCGAGCCTCCGACGTGCTCAACCCCTTGTCTGTTCGGGGGGGTCAGACCTCTCCTGTCACGCCCTCATCCTCTCGCTGCTTGAGCCATAACCTGTGAAATGTAGCCATGTTGACATCCAAACGAGGTTAGGTTCCAAAAACCATGCTCAGCATCCCATCTGAGCCATTCATACAATGCCGCTCTTACATACTTCTCTGCCTGAGTGTTAAGGTAGCCTAGAGCCTGTAAGTGGCCAAGGTAAGTGGGTTTCAAACTCTTCTCCCAAGACTCCTCATAGTACCCCTCCCCCTTGTTGTGGCTCAATTGTCGATCGCCCCGTTGCATCTGGAGCCAATTCCACAGGCCGCCTAGAGGTTGGTAGGACGCTTGCAACTATACCCGCTTTTTGCACACTCAACCAACAGATTTGAGCCATGGCTTTATTTGCCCCTCTGTCCAGATTGCTGCTTGGGATCCCTAGCTTCGCCCTCAGTGCTATGCGGGTGCCCAGTTTTCCAAGGGTCTCTCTCCATCCTTCTGTCATGGTTGAATTCCCATCCCCCTGCCCTTAGTTCTTTCATGCCCCTCTCTTTGGCACCCAACACCCTAGAAATGGCAATCCTACTATCCTTTATTCCCCTGACCTAAGAGATTGAGGATAGACTTGCATATCTTCTCAGCCCGCAATTGCCAATTCCGCAACCAAGGTTTTGGTTCAATTGGGATAGAATCAAGAAGCAGACTCAGGCAAAAAGAGGTGAAAATCTCTAAATATTTAAATTTTTTTGTTTGCTAGGTAATGTGAGTCTTGAGATGACATGACATAACCTATGGCATCTCTTGAGCTCAATATGACAACAATGTTGTAAATTTTGGGTGGGTCAAAAATAAAATAAAATGAATAAAAAAAGAGTGGTGCAAGTCTCTAGATATTTAAATTATTTTGTTTCTTAGGCGATGTGAGTCATGAGATCACTGACACTCCTAACTTGTGTAGATATTTAAAATTATAAAAATAAAAAAAATAAAATTAATAATTATAATTTTAACTACAAAACTATAAAGTTAAATTAATCTATAAAATTAGAAAACCATGATTTTTTTAAAAAATTTGAAAGTTCACTTTTACCACATATAATAGCAATATATAAGAAAAAACGAAATAATCAAAATTCATTCACTTTTAGCGCATGTAATAGTAATAAATCCAATAAAAACCGTAATAATCAAAATTACTATTTTTTTTTTAATACTAAACGCATAGAAATAGATGATCTACGAAAAACACTAAATAATATTAACCAACGAAACAGACTTAAATAGCCTATCAAAACAGGTTGGAAGTTTTTCGGACAAAATTAAAGTTAATTTTATCTGTTTCAAAATTTCTTTTATGGAAAGCGATGTTTACACGTTGGTAGAACGGAATGTTTACACGTTAAGTTCAGATTAAGGAGCTGAGTGGCGCTACCAAGGAATGCATCGATCAGAACAATTTAATCAGAGGTCCCAAAACATTCGTTGCCAATGCATTGAACTTTGAAGCCATAATGGAGAAAGATGAAGAGCTAAATAGACAAGGGCAACAGAGAGACAGGCTAGGGAATTGTCGTTCTGATTTGAGTAAACGAGGAGAATTCTGGTTCCCCGTTGGCTGCCATATATATGGAAGCAACGCTGTTGCTATTTTTCTCTGTGGGGTTTTGCTTCAATGCTCACTTTGCAGACCAATTTTTTAAGACGAAGTGATTGATAAGAGTAAGCTGACAGGGTCCTCCTCTGATCTAGTCCATGAATTGGACAATGTGCATTTTAAGGTTAAATGGGTTGTGCAGGATGTTGGCTGATCAGCTCTAATTGGGAGATGGACGAATACTGAGCTATGCTGAGGCCTTCTAGAAAGGGATGTTTCCACTTAAAATTTAGATTAAGGAGCTTCATGAGAGACTTATTTCGAGCTGAGTGGCTGTCGTGGGTGTTTTCAAGCATGCTAGGAACCAGAAAGTATATGTTTTGTTCTGTATTCAAAAAGCATTGAGAGGGACATTGAGTTAGTGACTTTAGGGTTTGACATTGTCATTAGGGCTTTCACTCTTATGTAGCTGTATAACAGGAGGCTTTAGTCTTAGTGTCTCTGAATTTGAGTTCCTTCATCACCTCCTCCATGGAGAGTTTACAATGCTTTTACACAAAGTGTTTGTTTTTTGGCATTTCTCTTTGGACGTGTTCTGCAACCCACAAGGCTCGAATATAGGCACTTGTGAATGCCAGTGCCTGTGGAACACGGGGCACATGATATTCTCCGTTGAAATGGTTTGGATCTGGAGGTGTATAAGTGGGGGTTCATATTCTACTTCTTGGATTGGTGACTGAGGAACTGAAGTGCTGCAAGCTCAACAACACGAATGCTGATGTTCATATTATCAAATTATCAGGACCCGTTGAGGGATAATATGTTCAAGAGGAAGTGAG
This sequence comes from Pinus taeda, assembly GCA_000404065.3. Lineage (NCBI taxonomy): Eukaryota > Viridiplantae > Streptophyta > Pinopsida > Pinales > Pinaceae > Pinus > Pinus taeda. The sequence goes on from APFE031462102.1 coordinate 15,280, forward strand.
CCCTTAATTCAGCTACTGCTACACTCTTCTATGTGCATAACCTGAAGCGAGTGGAACAGACTTTGTGGGTCTCTGTTCTTGCTGTGGCTCTCCGTCCATTCATCTACTATTACAATACTGTAATTTCACGGTACACCGGAAATCTGAAAATCAATCTAAAAGCTTTAGTTTTGTATGCTACCACCATTTGAATATTTTTTTATGCAACTGCGCTGAATCGAGTACCTAGTTCGTATTGTTCAGGTTTATCTTGGATGTATACTGCAGGTTTCTTCTCATGTGACTATTCAACTGCTATTTGAGAGCAAGTGTCAGTATCTTTTCTGAGGACAGGTCCTCCTGGTATCTGCAGCCAAGCAGGAACTTCAGGTCATTCTTTCAAACTGCACTATTAAGTGGTATTAAGATTTTTTTTTAATTAATGACATGTAATGTTGTGATCCGACTAAAATTGTTTGTTTTGAGATGAGGTCACATTGCTTCCGTTGTTTTGAAATATGGAAACAATGTGCATGCTGATAATTTTGAGACGGATTCTTTTGAATTGTGCGAACAATATAATTACTAGAAGCAGGATTGTTCACAAAACTGTTATTAGAATTTACTGGTCATGGTACAATTCCTTATCATTTTGTTGGTGATTACAACGACCTAGGAATTTTGAATAATTGTTTATGACCTTTTCTTTTAATATATTAAGATAGCACGGCAAGTCTGTTAGTGAGAGTGGATTTTGTCTCCGTGTCAAGAACTAATGATTTGATGGTCTTTCTAGCATATCGGTGTCAACGAAGTGAGAAATTAAACATAGCAAGGCATGATTGAATGTGATTATTTCTAGTAGTCTCCAAAATTTTACAAAACTGTATGTTTTGTTTCCTTAGTTCTGAACAAATTCATATTTGCCATTAATTGTAAGAAAACTGAGAAACATTAATATTTTTTGGAATAGCTCGGAATGGATTACAAGATACAATTATGATCAAGAAAAAATCAATGAGATTTGAGGATACAAGAAGTCATCAATTGACTATGGGAGGGTTTCTTAAAAGCTAAATATGATGGGAAGGAAAGGACACTCCTAAAAGCTGAAACACTGGCAAAATCAGGAAAAAATACGCAACAATAAAAGAGACTAGTAGGATCCAAATACAGCAGAGAACCCTAAGAGTTGCAAGGTCCTAGTGCAACTTTAATATCAGTGTTGCAAATAAGGAAATACTAGTAGAGGAAGAGGAAGAAGTACCATTGTCTCTTTCTATCATTGTTAAGGTGTCGATGTGGAACTTGATGATGTCCTATAGAGGGTACCTAGAGCATAAGGGCTTGGCTGTACAATCCTAGGTGAACCATAGAGTGAAATGAATTCTCTCTCCTAATATATAAGGTTGAGGGGAAAAACCCTTTGACCCTTAAATCACTACGAAGGGGTTAATGTCGACCTTGATGATGTCCTCTATAGAGTACCCAGAGTGGAAGGGGCTTGTTTGTACAATACTAGATGAGCTCTAGGGGCTTGTTTGTGATCTTTGGTTGCTTAAGCTAATCTAGTGGGTAGTCCTTTGTATAGTACAATGCCTCTGAGATCTTGTAGAGACATGATGTTTGGTGGCCTATGGGAGGAAGTCCATTGTCTCACTTATTTGTCACCAAGAGGGTTAAGAAGTGGATTTCAATTGGCTTTTATTGCATTTATTAGTGAGTTTGTGTTGAAAGAAGTGATGAGCTTGAGGGCATAGATTGATGTTTTTACGAGCGACTCCATGGTTACTCTGAAATCTCAAAAATTTGTTCAACTAGTGTTGTGAGTTTGCGCCATAGGGCGCCTACCGAATTACCCTAATGACATGTAGACTATAGTTTCACACACAAGAGTGCATAAATAGACAGGACACACAAACACTTTTGTTGCCCTAAACACACTTTTGATTCAAACACACCACTTCTTAACACTTCTTTGATTAACACAAACTTGTATTCAATAAGTGAAGTACCCTGTGGTCTCTCTATGGTCTTGCTACCCTAATCGATATAGTCTTCTTACTTTAAGAAAGAAAGAACATAAATAGAACTCTTCATATTAGTTGCTTTGCTACTTACCCATTGCTTACTAGTAACACAAAGAATATATATATATATATATATATATATATATATTTATATATATATATATATAGTATATGTATGTATGTATGTATATCGAAATCACAAATGAATAAGGCTAGAGCATGACAAAGGAAAAGAACAACACTGAGTGGCGCATTTCATGCCGCAGCGATATAAGCTTCTTTGTAGGGATAGTCACTGTAATCGAATGGGTGGGTTCCATTCGTCCATTATAATGTATATATAGGGAGCTTCGTATAGACAAGACATCGAAAGAACAACGAACATATGAGCAACATTTGTACTTTGTGCTATAGGGATAAATGTTGTTGGCTAGGTAATCCATGAAGAAAGAGTGGGTGGCCCACCCTAGGCCATCCTCCAAGCAAACACATAGACGTAAAAAGGTATCAACCACAACTTGTCCCATTCTTGCCCGCCCTTTTGCCCACCTATTATTATTGAATCACCCTCCGATCACATCCAACATATGCTATTGGAAGGAAAAATAAATATAAATATCTATATATTGATCTATTTGGTCGATAGATGAAGGACCAACCTTTGCTACACATACACAAATGTAATAGTGGGGGCCCTCACTCATTCGGGCTCAATGAGCCTAGAAGGGTCTCTTCACATCTGCCAAATGTAGAATGCATAAGATGAAATGACATGCCCACCAAAAACATCACCATATAAAGGTCTCAATTTGTAGTGGACACATGCAAACACACATCATCACTCATGTGCTTGCAACTTCAAGAAGGGCTTAGGTTAGTGCGGACAAGGGGGATACAAATATGTTTTGAGTCATTGGTATTTGACGATTTGTCGAACGTATTGTATATAGAGATGAAGTTTCTTGATCCGGCAAACATTCCAATATGAAACCATGCCAGCCAATAGCGGCAGTAGGGGAAAAGGTGGGGGCCAACATGATGACTCATTGGATTTGTTGTGTTAATTGAATTGGAGGATTCAAAACTATACAAATAGATAGATCGGGTGGACATCTTTTCGTACCACAAAATCAATTGAAAACTTGTTCATTTCACTTCTCGCCAAATAGATTTCCATACTCCTTTGAAGTTAGCCTCAAAACGGTTCAACTATTATGTAGAGGGGTGCACGAGTAAACGTCTATAATGGAGTGACACCAATGGTGGGGTAGGTCCCTGCCTTGTAGTTCAATTGATTCAAATGAATTTGTAGGCAACTCCTAGAATAGATCCTACTTTTGTGGGGTTGGGACATCTTAGCTCTTTCTAAGTCATAAGTTATTGGTATATTTGTTTTGTGGAATGTTGGATATACTCTTGATGTAATAGTGGAAGCTAGAAGGTTTGATCTTTGGCCTCGCCCAAATTACTACAATGAGTTGTTGATACGCTATAGTTACAAAAAAAAATTCGCCTTGTAAATCAAGACGAAAGTCAATCTTGATTGATGGAAATATAGTGCAATAGATAGTAGAGTGCCGCTTTTTGCTTAATATATGCATGTTGGCTAGTGCGTTAGTGTTACACCAGGACCCAGAAACAATCTTCAATCATCTTGATTGATTACTTAGTAAACCAACTTGAGATTGGAAAGTGGAACTTCAAATAGATATGCCAATAGTTTGTTATTGCATGCCCACCTCTTCTCTTTTGAAGGTGACCCAATATAATGATATATATATTATTATATATATGTATGCACTGAAACAAATAGGGAGTGGAGTGTTGGGCTGAAACTAATATTGTTTCAATCCAATTTGACTGAATTAGGTTAACATAAACCAATGGCAAATTGTGAATGATCGAGCATTAGAGGCTCACCTCCATCCACCTATATTTGGAATGCTTGTGTAAAAATTACTAGAAATACAAACAACTGCTACACTGGAAACTTAAATTATAAATACATTGAGTTTTTTAACATTCACAATGGAAAATAAATCAGAAGACAAGCACATCAACCCTAGAACACAAGCTATAACCAGGAAACCCCAACTCTGGGGAAAACCTGCAACGCTGCGTGCCTTTTATTATTTTCTTCAACAAAAGGATTTTTCTTCAAAATTTTATAGCAAGGGTAACTCCCTTTTTATCACAGGAAAGCAATTGATCAATCCTCCAAGATAAAATCGATCTGATCATTGCTCACTTGATTTGCCAAAAGGTTGCACAGATTTGCTTGTCTGCTCGCATTTGCGAACACAAATCCTCTCCTCCTGTGTGCACATGCAAACTGGAGTTGCGCAACTGAGTTCTGAGCTAAAGCAATTCGGCCTTCACTCAATCTGATCTTCTCCCGGACGCTGAACCATTGCGAAATGCTAAACCCAGGTCTCTTCCTCTTGAGTCAGCATACGTGTGTATTTATGCTACATGTATCGAATCCCTCTAGATGCTTAATGTAGATCTCCTCCTCAACAACCCCATTGAGAAAGGTTGTCTTCATGTCCATTTGGTGGATCTTCCACCCCATTTGCACTGGTGTAGCTGCAATTTCTGTGATAGATGAATACTTGGCAATTGGGGCAAAGGTCTCGTCATAGTCAACTCCCCCTATTTGCAAGAACCCCCTTTGCCATGAATCTTGCCTTCTACTTTTTGATACTCCCATGAGCTCCATGCTTAATCTTGCTTAATCTTGTAGACCCAACGAGAGTCTACCACAGACTTTCCCTTTGGCCTTGACATGACCTCCCATACATCATTCTTCATGGAGGCATACTCCACCATTGTATCTCTCCACACCTGTTGAGTGGCTGCCTCCTAATAGCTAGAAGGCTCGTCATCCAATAACTCTGCCATGAGTACCATGTATCCCGTGTACCCTTGTGGCTGTCTACTTTGTCGAACTGAAGTACTTGGAGCACCGACTTGCTCTTGTGCCTCCTAGATCAACTGATCTACCCATCTCGTTCTCCTTCTCCTAGTGCTGGGAGTGACTACCTAAGTGGGATCTACTGGCTTTTGCATCTATGAGTCCCTCTCATCCTCATACTACCCATGCACAACTGAAGTCTGAGGTGTGGGTTGAGCCTCTTGCTTGGGAGCCTATTGCTCCTCATACAGATTGACTTGGTCACGCTCTATGGACTTTTTCAAAGCCCTATCCTCCTTAAACTTCACATCTCGCTTGATAATTGTCTTCCTGTGTGTTGGAATGTACACCTTGTGTACCTTGGATATCTCGTTGTAACCCATGAAGACGCCCTTCTTTGTTGTGGGCCCTAGCTTCTTCCTCTTCTCCTCTGGTATACGACAATATACAAGGCTACCAAATATGCGAAAATGACTGAGACACATTCGGTTTCCTCTCTGTTATTGCCTCCTCTGGTGTAACTTGCCCCAACACTCTGTGTGGGCTTTAGTTTTGCAGGAAAAATGTTGTATTGTACGCTTTCGCCCAAAAGAAACATGGGCAGCCCTTGGTCATGCAACATGGCTTTCGCCACTCCAACTGTTGAAAATGCAGCAAGAAAGTCTCAATTTTGGTTTGCCATAGTTAAAATTGAGGAAATTCGAAATTCCACATCAGCAGACAACTTGGTGGAGTTAACTGAGGTGACATGGCTCTTGTCACTCAGTTAAGAACACATAATTTGAGTTAATGAGTTCAAGGTCAGTTTGCTTATGTTGATTCCTTAAAAAAAGGAGTCTAGCTCAGTTAATTCGAGTTAAGGGCATGAAGTTCAGTTGCATGTAGCGATTCCTAAATTTTAGGAGCCTAGGTTGAGTTAATTTCAATTGTAATCAATTAAACTAGTTCTAACTGTTAATAGAACTAGTTGGTTGTCAGTTAAGTAGTGCGACATTAATCTAACTCAGAGATCATCTAGTTAACTGATCAATCAACTAAAAATTAGCTCATGCATGC
>APFE031462102.1:22444-123983 GCA_000404065.3 Pinus taeda
GTTTGTGTTTTGTGATTTAGAAAATTTCATAAGCAGTTGCAAATCCAAATCATAATTTCTACATGGTATCAGAGCAAGATTCACATTAAAACCAATCATTGAAGTCCTCATGTACAATGATCATTAAAGAACTAATGAGCTAATTTCTACATGGTATTAGGGCAGGATTCACATTAGAACTAGTCATTGAAGTCCTCAGGTACAGTGATCATTGAAGAACTAATGAGGTGTTAGGAGGCAGAGTTGATGGAGCCCTAGTTTAGGGTAGATCCAAAAGACCCCATGTGAATACTTCTTAATGGAGCTAGAAGGCTGCTAGTGGGCAAATCAATGAGCCAATGTTTAGTGACACAAAAAGGAGTTGTGATCATTATATTAGTAGATTGATATGATCAACGAGATTTCCCATAAGGAGATCGAGACTTAGAGGGAGTCTAGTATTAGAGGGAGCAACCCTATGAAAGCTAGTACTTCAGGATATGGGGAGATCAGACTCTTTATTACAGTAGTTACAACAACTGTACGGAAGCAGTAGCAGAGCAATAGTAACAACAGTATGAGCAGATCATATTTCACCATGCATGCAACTATACCTCCAAGAGTGAGGTGGAGTGATGCAGGTCCTTAGTCCAAGAGTTGTGGAAATTTGGGAAGGGTCCAATTAGGCATTCTCCTCATGGATCATTACCTTGCTATAGGGGCCCACAATATCTAGTAGCAGGAGGATCAGTGCCAGTCAGATACTGAGGAGTGCAGAACAATGTTGACAATAGAGCAGGAGGCTCAGTATTAGAGTCAACAACAACACAATTTTCCCAGTAGAAAATTGCAGGCACAGTTGATTCAATGTTTTTTTGGATGCTTCTTAGTTGCAGATGTTGCAGTAGCAACAACAATAGTGAGAGGTGTTGCATGCAGTACATTCCACAGGTGCAGGATAGGGGTGATTGATAATCCCTTTATTGTTGAGAGGGAGTGTTGAAAATGCAACAACAAAGTCTCAATTTTGATTTTGCCTTAATTAAAATTGAAGAAATTCGAAATTCCACACTAGCAGACAACTTGGTGGAGTTAACTGAGGTGACATGGCTCTTGTCTCTTAGTTAAGAACACATAATTCGAGTTAATGAGTTCAAGTTCAGTTTGCTTGTGTTGATTCCTAAAAAGGAGGAGTCTAGCTCAGTTAATTCAAGTTAAGGACATGAAGTTCAGTTGCATGTAGTGATTCCTAAATTTTAGGAGCGTAGGTTGAGTTAATTTCATTTAGTTGTAATCGGTTAAACTAGTTTTAACTATTAATAGAACTAGTTGGTGGTCAGTTAAGTAGTGGGACATCAGTCTAACTCAGAGATCATTTAGTTAACTGATCAATCAGCTAATAATTAGCTCATGCATGCAAAGAATTCGAGTTGCCCAATTGTGATGGAGTTTCCAAGGCAGTTAACCAACATTTGTAAACTAGTTGAGTGTACAAATGTTGCATGAGGTCAGGTGGACCATACTTGAGAATTGCGTAATGAATTAGAGGAATTTCCTATTTAATAGGGGCCTAAATCCTCAAGGAACAACACAAGGAAGTAGGGGTTCAAGCAGAGGCAAAAATTGGCTAAGTCTGGGTCAGAGGCCTTCAGTGAACAGAGAGATGGGTTGTGCACTTGTAGGGTGAGCTCAATTGAGCAAAGAAATTGTATTACATCTCTATTCATCTGATTAATGCAAGAAATTTGGATTTTTTAGCAGATTGCTTTCCCCAGATAAAAATAATTGTTGCATGTGTGTGATTTCATATTGCATGTCTGAAATTTTTGTTCTAGATTGTGAATTGAATTTTGTGAAGTGGTAGAGTAGGTTTGTGTCTTGTGATTTAGAAAATTTCATAAGCAGTTGCAACTCTACTTCATAATTTCTACACCAACTATGGCCCTGTTCTTGTGCTTTGCCATCCCGTTCTGTTGAGAATTATATGGTGTGGTCAATTCCTCTTGATGCTCTCCTTGGCACACGACTACTTAAATGCGTTTGAGGTGTACTCCCCAACATTATCAGATCTCGACGCCTTGATTTTCCAGCCAGTTTGGTTCTCAACCGGCCTTAAGATCTAGAAACTTCAAGAAGACCTCATCCTTCTTCATGAAAAACACCCAAGTCTTTCTCGAGTAATCATCTATAAAGGTGACATAATACTTGTACCCATTGAGGGATACTGTAGGGAAAGGTCCACAAACATTTGAGTGAAAAGGTCCAAGATAGCCTTGGCCCTGTTGTCTCTTCTAGGAAAAGATGGCTTGGTATACTTGGCAACTTTGCAACCCTTGCACACTTCATGCTGATCTATGCTGCATTGTGGCAACCTTGTCGCTATCTCTTCAAGAATCTTCAGTGGTGCATGGTGAAAATGCCCCATGTGCCTATGCCACAACTCTTCAAGCTCGTTGCCTGAGTCACAACCTCCTTTGCTAGTCAGTGTTGCGGCTATCTGAAATTATAGTCTGTATAAGATGTTGTGCCTAACCCCAATCTGCTTTAGCACCTTGGAGTCTGAGGGTTTTATAAAAACCCTTCCCTGTCTGAAGGTCACCTTGTACCCCTTATCCTCCAAAGTTGAAACTGAAATGAGGTTCTTCTTGAGTCCTGATACATAAAGAACATCTCTGAGATATAGAGGGTTTCCAGACGCCCTTTCAAAACGAGCTATACTAGTACTATCTCATCTCGATATCAAATCACATGTCCTCTGACAGTTTGCTAGAAATACTTCTTGTTTCTTGTCATATAATAGGACACATTGTTGTCCACATACCATAAACTGGTAGCCATTAAACTCGCCATACAGGTGATGAGCGAAAACCCCTCCTCAAAATGAGAAGAGAACTTATCTCTGCAGACGCTGCTAGTTGGTCCTTCTTCGACCCTTTCTTCTTGTTAGGGCATTTAGTAGCATATTGCCCAAACTGGTGGCATGAAAAACACTTGATCTTGCTAAGATCCTTTTTCTTCTTCTCACCCTTAGAACTCAGCTCACCACCACCAATGCTCTTCTTACCCTTGGAATTGGTCCCTTTACTGGCAAGAGTGAAATTTTCTTCTTCCTCGTTTTTAACACGAGTTCTAACCCAAGCCTGTATGTAAATCTCCTCTTGGATGCAGTTAGCGCACAATCTCTCTCAATCTGGAAAGTTTTATCGGGCACATATTCTATTGGTCAAGGCTTGCCATGACTTCGTAAAACCCAATAGAGCAAAATTTATCAGATCCCTATCTCGAATTGTCTCTCCCACACCAATCAACTCTTCCTTTACCTTGGAAAACTTGGTAAGGTAAGAAACCATTGAACCTGATTTGGAAATTTTAATGCTCTTGAGCTTGTCCTTTGGCACCAACTTTTTGGCCTTGCTCGACCCCTGATAAAGACCAATGATGGCAATCCACATTTTCTTAGCTCTCTTTTTGCTAGTCAAGTGAGCGATAATGTGGTCTTTGACTCCCTCTAATATAATCCTTCTTGCCCTGGCACATCCATCTTTTTATGCTGAGCCAACTGCTAAGAATCTGTTGGTGCGGCTGGGACATTATCAACAAATTCCCAAACCCCTTGTTCCTGTAGCACCATTGTTATCCGTTCACGCCACGAACAGAAGTTGGACGCACTGGTAAAATCAATGCGCATTGTTCAGAACTCTAATGGCTAGATCGATCTGATAACTTGCTTACTCTGAATCGAAGAATCTACTCTTGAAGATAAAATCTGTGCTTGTTCTTCAATCACAAATTGGGCTCTGATACCATGTTAGATTTTCTTAAAACCTAACAACTAATTTACAAATTTTGTAAGTGTAAAAATGACTAGAAATACAAACGATTATTGCACTGGAAACTTAAATTGTAAATACATCGAGTTTTATAACATGCATAGTGGAAAATAAATTAGAAGACAAACACATCAACCATAGAACACAAGATATATGCAGGAAAACCCAACTCTAAGGAAAACATGCAACGATGTGCGCTTTTATTATTTTCTTAAGCAAAAGGATTTTTCTTCAGAATTTTACAGCAAGGGCAACTCCCTTTTTATCACAGGAGAACAATTGATCAATCTTCCAAGATAAATCGAATTGATCACTGCTCACTCGATCTGCTAAAAGGCCGTGCGTATTTCCCTGTCTACTCGCACATGCGAGTGAAAATCCTCTCCTCTTGCACACACGTGCGAACTGGAGCTGTGCAATACCTCTATCTTAGAAATTGGGGAGTTCATGCCATTCATTAGAGATGCATATATAAATCTCCCGTTTTACAATATTGACTTTATTTATACTATATGGATGGACAAAAAGGTCCTTCTTGAAAGGTTAGATTCCCTTCCTATGCTATAGTTATTCTTGGCTTGGCTAGCCCCTCTGAACCCTTGAAGGAGCCCCTAATGGAGAAGCTTGGCCTGGCCCCTCAAATATTGGGCTTGGGTTTCCCTTCAAAGTGTAGAAGCATTGGGGTGTAGGTTTGTTTGATGTGTAAAGTCGGTCTGCTATTGATAGTTCTTTTCCTTATCTATGCAAGTACATCTTAAGCAACTACTCGTGTTTGGCTAGCTTGGAAGAAAGGTATGTATTCCCCAAGAGTGTAATGAGGTAAGGGGTACGAGAAACCAATTCGTCGAACCAAGTAGTAAGGTTCAGTGGCAAGAAAAAGTCTATAGTGCTCTATGGTGGATTAGGGAGGGCTTCATTGTGTTGGTGGGCTAATGGATGGCTCCTCACTATAGGTTGGTTCACGAGCTACAAGAGCCACCTCGCTAGGCCAAGTAGGATAAGGGTTCTGTAATCCCATAAACAAGCTTAGCTAGGGGTGAGGGAAGAGGATAACTCAAAATAAAGGAGAGGCCTAGAACTAAGGTACGATGAGAAACTAACATGGCGAGTAAATAAGTGAGTGTAAAGAGTGTTGAAGACTGAGACAAAGCATTTGAGAGGCCATTATTTGGATAAGAAACTAAATGCGAAGATGCTGTGTGGTATTCCTAATGACGATATACCGGAGCATCAAAAGGAAAACGGACAAGGGTTCTCATGCTCTCGACTAAAAGGCCCAACTGTATGAAATCCTTGTAGTAAATGTTAGAATTGTCCCTGCCAGGGAAAGTAGAACTATGAGGGTTGAGGAGGCCGACAAGCAAGCTAATGTGAGCACAATATTATTCTGGAGGCCTGTTGCCTCAACATCTAACAGGGCTTGTGAGAGGCCTGACAAGGCAAGGGCTAGACTAAGACACAACAATGAGTTGGATGCCATTGTCAGCTTAGCACTTCACCTCTTGCTCTTCACAACACGGGAGGCTTCCTCGTATAGATCACTTAAAGGTATTCTATGTTGATAAGATCAAGGTGATGTTTAGGAGGCTTGATTGAGGTACTTCTGTCTTGGAACCAAGCACAATTCTTTGTAATAAGGAAAACATACCTTTGAAGAAGATTAGGAAATAGGGCTTGTAGCCTAGGGTTTCAGGATATAGCTCAATATTGGTACATTTAGGAATGTAAGCACAATGAACATGTTTGTTCTATTGATCGAAGTAGAGAAGGAAGGGTTTTGCTTTCCTAAGTGCCAAGGCTAACAAAGGGATCCACAAGATAGCCACTTAGCAGAATTATTTGTTTAATTAACTATTTCCTAAAGTTGGAGCTAGGAAAAATTTAAATTCCTACAGTCAACTTATGATTTAATCTCAAACTTTCGTCAAGTTCTAATCTTAGCCATTGAGAGTGATGGTGGGGCCTAGGTCAATTATAAGAGGGAATAGGGGTAGAAGTGGACAGTTCGATTTGGCACAACAATGTGTGTTTTCTCAACAAAGAAGACTAGGGTTTCATCAGACAACAAAGATTCAACAACCAAGAAGGAGAGAGAGAGACAGGGCCGAATAGCCCTAACTTAGTTTCAGCATGACCATATGATTCACATGAGGACGCAAAGAGGCCGAGTCGCACGTTCGTACAACATGTATAAGGCGCAGGAAGGTCATATTGTGCAACCATACAATAACGTGAGTGTGTAGGAGGGTGTTCATTTTTTTCTTGAGGAGATGATCAAAGATTTTTTGTTGTGAAAGGGAAGTGTTCCTTTCATCAGACAACAAAGATTCAACAACCAAGAAGGAGAGAGAGAGACAGGGCCGAATAGCCCTAACTTAGTTAATTTTAGCATGACCATATGATTCACACGAGGGCGCAAAGAGGTTGAGTTGCACGTTCGTACAACATGTATAAGGCGCAGGAAGGTCATATTGTGCAACCATACAATAACGTGAGTGTGTAGGAGGGTCTTCATTTTTTTCTTGAGGAGATGATCAAATATTTTTTTTTGTGAAAGGGAAGTGTTCCCTTGCTATAAATTTTTTGAAGATAACATTTTGTTAAGCTAATAGAAAACACACACAATTTGTAGGTTTTCCCCGGAGTTGGGGTTTATTGGGTATTTTTGGTATCTGATGTGTTGAATGTGTTTTGTGTTCAACTTTATTTATTTCCGTTGTGCATGACATGATTAGAAAACTCAATGTATTTGTGATTTAAGTTCAGGAAATAGTTTGAATTTTATTTCTGGTTACAAACTTAAAAAATTACAAGGGTTTTAAGGAAATTTAACATGGTACCATAGCAGGTCTCTTATTGAAGACCAAGCATGTGTTTCATCTGTAGGAGCAGGTTCTGTGTTTAGGGGGAGAAAGTTCATTAGTTTGACTTGGCCACTAAGGTTTCTGGGTAGTGTGAATAAACAATATGGTATATCAAGGTCTCAGATTTGAGGATAGGTTGGATAGTGCGTCCAATTTCTGCTCATGGCGTTAGAGGATTGGTGTGGTGCTGGAGGAACAAGGAGTGTGGGAGTTCATGGATAATGTTGCCACTGCATCTAGTGATCCTCAACAATTGGCTCAACATAAGAGAGATGCCAAGGCAAGGAGAATTCATTTTGAAAGGAGTCAAAGACCACATCATTCCTCACTTGACTGGAAAGAAGACAATCAAAATTATTTGGATTATCATCATTAGCCTCTATCAAGGTTCGAGTGAGGCCAAGAAACTAGTGTTGAAGGACAAATTGAGTACCATCAGGATGCCCAAGTCATATTCTGTGGTGTCTTACCCTACCAATTTTACCCAAGTAAAGGATGAGTTGGTTGGTTGTGGGCGAGACGGTTACAGATAGAGATCTGGTGAGCTTTGCCCCAACGGGTTTCACCAAAGCTTGGGAAACCTTTATAGACAAAATATGTACCAGAGAGAAGCTTCCAAACTAGGAGTGATTATGGGGTGACTGTGCCAATGAAGAGATTCGTAGACAAGCTCAATTCGGGTCTTGTATTGAGGTCGAAGATGAAGAGAACTGTGCCTTAACTAGGAAAGGGAGCTAGTCGAAGGGCAAGAATAACATTGGTGGTGGTGAGACGAGCTCCAAGGGTGAAAAGAAGAATAAAAATCTCAACAAGGTCAAGTGTTTTTCATGCCACTAGGTTGGGCATTATGCTACTAAGTGCCCTAGTCGAAAGAAAGGGTCCAAGAAGGACTAGGTAGGAGCCTCTGCAGAGATAGATGAGTTCTCTTATCACTTTGAGAGGGGGTTCTCACTTGTTGCTTACATGGAAAGCTCAGTAGCTACTAGTTTATGGTACATAGTCAATGATGCAATGGGAAACACGAATTGTTTCAACAAATTGACAGAGAATGACATGTAGTTCCATATTGAGATGAGAGATGATGGGAGGTATTGAGTTGAGCGCATTGGTACAATTAGATTTGAGAGGGAGTGAGGAAACCCTCTATTTCTTAGAGATGTCCTTTACGTACCGGGGCTCAAGAAGAAGCTCATTTCAGTTTCCGTGTTGGAGGATAAGGGGTATGAGGTGACCTTTAGACAGAGTAGGGATTTTATAAAACCCTGAGATTGCAAAGTAGCCAAGCAAATTGGGGCTAGATAGAAGAACTTGTATAAATTGCAGTTTGAGACAGTTGCAACACTTATTGGCAGACGGAGCCATGACTCAGGCAGGGAGCTTGGAGAGTTATGGCATAGGCGCATGGGGCATTCGCACCATGGCACGCTAAAAATTATCAAGGAGATAACTATGGGGATGCCACAGTGCAACGTGGATTAGCATGAGGTGTGTAATGACTACACACTTGGCAAGTATGCTAAAAACTATTTTCCCAGCAAAGATAGTAGGGCCAAGGGAATCTTGGACCTTGTTCATTTAAATATTGGTGCACCCCTCACTTTATCGGCAGTTGATTGGGTCACTAATGTATTTGGTGAATGCAAGGCTAGACATATGTTTTGCAGTTAACTCTTTGAGCCAGTTCATGGTCGAGCCTACCAGGGTGCATTGGGTTGTTGTAAAGCACGTATTGAGGTATCTTAGGGAGATAATAGAGTGTGGATTGAGGTATAGATAGGTTGATGGGGTGAGGCTTGAGGTCTTCACTGATGTAGATTGGGCAGGGAGCTCCACAGTTAGGAAGAGCACATTGGGATGCACATTCATTGTTGGATCAACAACTGTTTCTTGGTTCAGTCAGAAGTAGAGATCAATTGCATTGAGCTCAACAAATGCCAAGTACATGGCTGCCAGGCTGGTAGCATGCGAGGCCATCTGGTTGAGGAAGTGCTCGTGGGCTTGTTTGGGAAAGAGTTGGAGCCCACCATGATCCACTGTGACAATCAAAGCTGCATCAAACTCTTTGAAAATCCAACGTTTTATGATTACTCAAAGCACATCGGGATACACTATCATCACATCCAGGACATTGTTTAGAGAGGTATAGTTACAATACATACCGACAAAGGAGTAGACAAAAATATTCTGTCCAAGGCATTGCAAATGAGCATATTTGTTTACCTCGGAGATAGGTTGGATGTAGTACAAAACACCTTCCTCTCTAAGAGGGAGTGTTGATTGGAGTTGAGAAGGAAGGGTTCTACTTTCCTAAGTGCCAAGGCTAGTAGAGGGGACCTACAAGGCAACCACTTAGCAAAATTATTAATTTAATTAACTATTTCCTAAAGTTGGACTTAATTTAAATTCCTACAATGAAATGATTTAATCTCAAGTTCTCAACCATTAGAGTGATGGTGGGGCCTAGGTCGAATTATAAGAGGGAATTGGGTGCAGAAGTGGCGAATTCGATTTGGCACAAGAGAGTGTGTTTTCTTAACAAAGAAGACTAGGGTTTCAACAAACAACAAAGATTCAACAACCAAGGAGAGAGACAGGGCCGAATAGCCCTAACTTACTAAGCTTTAGCGCAACTATACGGTTCACATGAGGGCATAGAGAGGCCGAGTTCCGCATTTGTACGTGTACAATGTGTAGGAAGGTCGTACTGCACAACTGTACAACAAAGCAAGTGCACAGGAGGGTGTTCGTTTTTTTCTTGAGGCGCTCATCAAAGGTTTTCTGTTGTGAAAGGAGGTGTTCTCTTGCTGTAACTTTTTTGAAGATAACATTTTGCTGAGATATGTTAAAAATTTTTGTTTTCCCACCCCGGTTTTCAGTTTCTCCTTATTTCTCCCATGTAGTTAAATGCCCTTTCCCATAAACATACATTCAACAGGCTGGAAAAAATAAATTTTGCTTAAAACACAAATTCTGGAAAATTTACAGAATGCTGGAAATTGCAGAAATAAAAATCAGCAGTAATAAACAACGATTAAAACACATTAAAACACTGATATTTTTGGTCAACGTGACCCTGGAAAAACCCCCTACAACTCTTGGGGAAAACCAGTTTGAGAGCTCTTCTTTATTTCTGAAAAAGGCCATTTTACAGCAAGAAAATTTCAGCAAAAATTACAGCAAAATAATTTTTCCAGCAAGCAAACTTATCTGTTTTCAGCCCAACAGACCACCTGAAAACTTTGCTGTACGCGCGGTACGGACCGTACAGATGTACGGACTGTACGGACGTACGCATGTACGTACCGTATGGACTGTACGGACGGCTGTACGGACTGTACGGACGGCTGTACAGACTGTACGGACAGACCTCGACTTTTGTGCCGAAAATCAGTTCCTCGATATTCGTGCCAAAAAATCAGTTTTTCTCAGTTTTCAGCAAAAAAATCAGCTTTTTCTGCTTGTTCTTGCTGGTGTTCTGCTTGTCTTTCTGCTGTTCTGATTTTGCTGAAGAGCTGCCTGGTATGTGTGCCAAACTGCTGCCTCTTTCTCTTTCTTGTCCAGAAATCTCCCTTGCTCTCTTGCTCTCCTTCTCCCAATCTGCTCATGAAAGAATGAATGATCTTTTCCTCCTTTTCCTCCTTTAACCCAACCCTAAATGACTTTTGGGTGATCCCTAAATCCAATGGCTGAGATAGATTTAGATCAATGCTGAGATTAAATGCACATTTAAATCTCACTTTCTATTTTTTAATTCACCCACTTTAATAAAGACCCACTTAGTCATTTATTTCCAAAGTCACTTTTTTCTTTCTAATTTTTCATTGACTTTATAAAAGTCACTTTAAAATTAGACTTAGTAACTTTATCACTTAAAGTCACTTTTAAATTAGATTTTAACTTTATAAAAATTATAGTCACTTTAAGAGAAAAATTAAAATCTTTTGGACACTTTTCCC
Organism: Pinus taeda; assembly: GCA_000404065.3. Classification (NCBI taxonomy): domain Eukaryota; kingdom Viridiplantae; phylum Streptophyta; class Pinopsida; order Pinales; family Pinaceae; genus Pinus; species Pinus taeda. The sequence continues at coordinate 33,074 of APFE031462102.1, forward strand.
TAGGCCAAAGATCAAAGCCTAAGGGAACCACCTGTCCTCCGGTACCAAATTTCAACAGTTTGTGAGTGGTGTCCTTTGGTGTTCTATCTAAGGAACTTACCATATAAATTCCTATATGGTATCAAAGCTATTGAAGGGCCACATCTGTTGGTGATCCAAATCTGAAGCCGATACAACTGCATCCGATTGTCATTTCCTAGATCTACTATTTCTAACTGCTCTATTGTGTTAGGAGCATCTATTCCAGTGAGGAACCCCTTTCGTTTGACACAAAAAAGTTTCCAGTAGCCTTATCTACATCATTTTTAAGATATGGAGGTATATGTCTTTATTTGTAGTTATAGTTATTTATCTCTTTGTTTATTTCAGTTTATTGTCGTTTATAATTTTTTTATTTACCAAATCTATACCTTTCATTTGTGTGAATGCTCTTTGCCCCACGACGTTATGCGATCTGGGCAAACTAGAAACATAAAGAATGGATTTTTCTCATGCGTATGCTCTTTTCCGCCGCGCCTTAGTGTTATCTCAGAAAATCAGAAACATTGAGAAAAAAATTTAATTTCCAATGAAATCTAACTTTAAGCTGTAAGGGTTGGATTACTTTTGCTTGTTCGTTTTGAGATGTGTGGTTTTTTTTGTTTTGTAAGCCAAAAATGGGTTTTTTAAGGAAGCGCGTACTCCAAAACTTCAGTGAGCAAAAAAAAAAAATATTCCTCCTTTCCAAAAATTACTAACCTTTTAAACTAGCTCACTTGGTCCAAAGTTACTTTATGAGAATAGAGGTTTTGGGTTCAAGTCTTTCTTTTTGTTGAGTTATTTTTTCAAAAAACACATGTAGCTTATGTTTTAAGGTTACTTTATGTAAAAGAGTTCTCATCCATTATAAAAAGTGAGCCACTTATAATTCTAAAGTCTCTTTATCTTTTATTTAAGTTACAATTTAGTTTCTTGAGTTACTTTTTCAAAAAGCACATGTAACTTATGTTTTAAAGTTACTTTATGTAAAAGTGTTCTCACCCATTATAAAAAGTGAGTCACTTATAATTCTAAAGTCTCTTTATCTTTTTTTTTAAGTTACAATTTAGTGGATTGTTCATAAGGTACCATTGTAAAAGTGACTATCACTTATTTATAAAAATGGGTCACATAAAGTAATTTTTTTTTTAAGTGAGCTAATTAGATTAAGATTGGAAAGGGGAGGTGAGATTTTTTTTTAAATATAACATTATAATTCACTTCCCAACATTCACGTAGTTCGTCGACATCTTCAACAACTTTTCTTTAAAAAGCCATAACTTCTTCATCCGGAAGTCGTTTTCAAAGTTGTTTTTTTTTTTAATCGGCCTAAATTTTTGAGATATTTCCATTGGAACACTTAGTTTCAGCATCTATATCTTCAATTTCCTTTAAAATGGAAAGTTCATGCCTAGTTATTCTTGACAACATCAACTACTTTCAATGGTTATCCTACATTGTGGATTTACTTAGAAGTAAAGGTCTTTATAGAATAGCATCAGGCCAAGAGTCTGAACCTAAAGATGAAGATAAGTAAACCAAATGGGAAAATAAGCAAGATCAAGTATGTGAGTTGATAGGGATGTCTATTTCACTAGACCTTAGATTCCATATCGCAGAAATTGATACACCCAATGAAGCAATGAAACAATTCAATAAAGTTTTTGGAATTAAAAATAAAATTTAAGACCGTCAACATGAAAATGAGTTGCTTACGTTGGACTCCAATAATTTTTCTTCCATTGAAGATTTTTTGTCCATGTTCAAGACCCTTAGACTTCTCTTGGATTGTGTTAAGGTTAAAAAAGAAGATGGTAGCCTTATCTATTCCATTCTTACTAAGTTAGGACCCACCTACTCTGTGTTTGTTTCCACTTTCCATTCTACTAGAGAAGTCTTTATTTCTCAAGGACAAGACTACAAGTCCCCCTATTTTGATGTCTTTTTTTATTCTTTAATAAAAGAGAAAGAAAAACTCTTACATCTTGGTCTTATTAATACCGAAAACTTTTCTAAGAAAGCCTTAGCAGCCCAACAGCAACCAAGTTCAAAGAATCCTACGAAGAAGCATCCTAAAAAGAATGGTCCTAAACCAAACAAGGGTCCTAAGCAATTCAGTCTCACAACGAAAAATCGATTCAACAAAATGATAAGGCAACTAAAAACAAAGGGAAAAAGACTGATAGACATTGCAACTTTTACAATCGTGATAGCCACTTAGAATCCAAATGCTATAAGAAGATGGAAGCCTTGGAAGCAGCAATGAAGAAACATAACATCCATTTGGAGCACTCTTCAACTTCAACTTCATCATCAGGAATAACACTTTCTACATGTGGTTGTCAAGCATCTTGGTTTGAATATCCATTAAATGTATCTTCTTCTTCTCATTCTCATGAGTGGCTCATTGATTTTGGAGCTTCTTATCACATGGCCAAAAACAAAGTCATATTTTCTTCTTTAAATGATTGTAACACAAAAGTATATATGTTGGTGATGATAGATCCCTTAGCATTGTAGGGACTAGAGCTATTCATCTAGACAATGGTCAATTTAATAATGTATTATGTGTTTCTACCTTATCATGCAACATTCTATCTATATATCAGATAACTCATTGTGGCGAATGTAAAACCATTGAATTTTCAACTCATGATGTTGTAATTAAGGACCTAAGATATCCTAGAAAGATTTTAGCCACTGACATCATTGATGATTCTACAAGGTTGTATAAGTTTACAAACTTTGGGTCATCAACTCTTCCCGTGGTATTTGTTTCTCATAATGATGAAGTGATCAAACTTTGGCATGAGCGATTTGGTCACTTAAACTATCGCTCCCTTCAAAATCTATGTAAATAAAATATGGTGATAGGTCTTCCTATGGTATCTTCCAGAGATGGTGTTTGTACCGGATGTGTACTCGAAAAACATCATCAGGATAGTTTTGAAAAACATGCCTCTTGGCACGCCTCATCCCCTTTATATCTTGTGCATAGTGATTTATGTGGTCCACTTCCAGTTGTTTCATTCTCTTGCTACAAGTATTTTTTAACTTTCATTAATGAATTCTCCAGACGCACTTGGGTATACTTCTTAAAACTCAAGATTGAAGTGTTTAACATGATCTTGGCCTTTAAGGCATTTGTTGAGAAACAATCTGGACATCAAATTCTTAAGCTAAGATTTGATAATGGTAAAGAATATGTTAACACCAAATTCATCAACTTTTGCACTAAGCACGAAATTCAATTGCAACATACTCTTCGATATACTCCACAACAAAAAGGTGTAGCTGAAAGCAAGAATCACACCTTAAAGGAAATGGTTAATTGTATGCTTCAATCTAAAGGACTTAGTGTTAATTTTTGGGCAGAAGCAACTAACTGTGCAAATTACATAGTAAAACACACTCCTACTAGGGTTTTAAAGGATATCACTCCAGAAGAAGCATGGAGCTCAATTAAACCAGATGTAAGTCACTTTCATGTTTTTCGAAGTGAAACATGGGCTCATATTCCATATGAGAAACATAAAGCCTTAGAAATTAAGAGTGAAAAATGAATTGTTGGTGGATATTCTGAAGATATCAAAGGATATAGACTTCCTCAACCTAAATCCAAAAAAGTTATCATTATAAGAGATGTAAAGTTTGTTGAAAATATATTGGCCTACAAGCCTAGTTCGACGGATGTGCCACCTCTCTCTATCCCTTCTACTTCTGAAAATATTCCTTCTTCAGATGATGACAATGAGGATGACAATCCTCCCCCACCTTCTTAGGATCTTCCTTCAGCTCCTCAGCTTCCAAAATGGGTCCACGCTACTGGGGATGCAGCAGGTGCTCTTGTAGGTGATTTTACATATCAGCATCGTACACGTTCTCAGTTCGATAGAGCCTCTTCTTTGCTGGTTCAAGCTTTAGTGAATTATGATCTTGACACCTTTACAAAAGCCTAAGTCATCCAAATTAGAACACAACTATGAATGAAGGATGTCGTTTATTATTGGCAAATGATACATGGGACCTTGTTCCCCATCCAAAGGGATGAAAACTTGTTAGATGCAAATGGGTTTACATAACCAAGTTTGGACCAAATGGAAAAGTTGATAAACATAAAGCTCGTCTTGTTGCTAAGGGGTTTTCACAAGTTGAAGGCATTGACTATATTAAAACCTTCTCCCCTGTTGCCAAAATGAACTCTATCCACCTTTTCTTTCCCTTGCTGCCTTTTTCAAATCGGAAGTACATCAGATGGATGTTAAATCTGTGTTCTTGCATGGGGACTTGCAAGAAAAAATCTATATGGAACAACCTCTTAGCTTTATACAAACAGACTCCATCCTTGCATGTTGGCTTAAGAAGCCCCTTTATGGTCTCAAACAAGCCCCTTAGGCTTGGTCTGCCAAAATGGATAGTTTTCTTTTATATACTGCCTTTTCTAGGTGTCATTCGGACAATATTGTCTACACAAAGAAAGTGGGTAAGTCTCTTATCATTCTTGTTCTTTATGTTGATGATCTTATCCTTACTGGTAGTGATCCCAACCTTATAAACCATTTGAAGTCCAACCTTAAAAAGCAATTTGAAATGACAGGCTTGGGACACTTGAATTATTTTCTTGGTCTTCAAGTCTTGCAATCCAAAGAAGGCATTTCTCTTTCCCAATCCAAGTATGCCTATGATCTTCTATGCCACTTTCACATGGAAGACTATAAGACAACCCCTTCTCCCTTTTAGTTTGTAGCCAAACTTTGAGTCACTTGTACTTCCCCTGAAGTTGATGCTACCTTATACCATCATCTTGTTGGAAAACTTTTGTATCTAACCCATGCCCATCCTGACCTTTCCTTTAATGTTGGCCTTGTTGCTCAGTTTATGAAAAACCCACATGAAAGTCATTGGAAAGCAGCTAAAAGAATACTTCGTTATGTTCGAGGTACAATTCAGTTTGGGATTCAATACAGTGCAGAAGCATCTCCTCTATTGGTTGATTTCGGTGATTCTGATTGGGCTAGTGACCCCATTGATTAGAATTCTACTACAAGTTATGTCTTCACTCTTGGTTCTGGACCTATTGCATGGGCTTGCAAGAAACAAAGTGCCATTTCTCTTTCTTCAATGGAAGCAAAATATCGTGGTGTCGTTGAAGCTAGTAAGGAAGCTCCGTGGCTTCGTCAGAACCTGATAGAGTTTGGTTTTCAACAGCAACATCTGACTACACTTTGGTGTGATAATCAAAGTGTCATTCAACTATGCAAAGATCCAGTCCAACATCAGTGTAGCAAACACATTGAAATACACATGCAATTCATCGGAAAGCTCATTCATGACCATGTTCTTGAAGTGCAATATTGTTCAATCGATGATCAAGTTGCAGACATCTTTGCAAAGGCTCTCACATAAGTGAAATTTACTAAACTTCGATTTATGGTTGGAGTTCAGGAAGTTGTCACTAAGGGGGGATAGGATCTAATGCCTCCTTCCTTCTCCTATTGTGTCATCTTTGTACATCCTTCAATCCTATCCCAAGTTGTTTTTAAGGAGGGATGTTAGGATAGTCTGACACATAGGAAATAATTAAGTACAACTTAGTCTATTGTATAGTTAGGTAAAGTGTGTTTATTTAGTATGTACTTTTGTAACTTACAATCTAATAGTCACAATATGTTCTAGACATGAAGTGATCTGACGGTTCATTTTCTCCTTGGTATTACTGACACTTGATCCATGGCTTAACACCTGATTGGTCCATAATCTTTATTTAAAGAGCATGGAAGGTCAATTGTTAAGTGATCATTCATAAGAGAAGCTTATGTAAAATTTCTTTCTTTTACATTAATAAATTGCATGAAGTGGCCGCAATGGCTCAGGTCGTGGACTATTTCCCTCTTTGAGGGTTTTAACCATGTCAAGAATACTGGTGTACTAATCTGTGATTTGTTTGTGAGCAGTGTCCTTTGGTGTTCTATCTAAGGAACTTAGCCTATAAATTCTTACACTTATGAAATAACTAGTATAGTTAAGCAAAGTACAAACACAATAGAAATAGCAGTGATTAGGGGGATGTAGAGTACTTAACTTTTTGAGGAAAGTCAACTCCCTCTTAATCTTAGATCAACCTGGTCCTCACATCATCATGATGTCACTTTTGTCATTATCAAGAGCCATGGTTTCTTCTTATAGCAAAAATGATTAGTTCTATGGTTTTTGTTCCTAGGGTTTTCTTATTCAAATCTTTGCTAGGGTTTACAAACCCTAGATACTTCATAGAATCTCCAAAACCTACCAACTCTTAGATTTGGAAGTTGCAATCCCTAGAAATGTTATTGAGAAGCCTTTTGTACATGGAGTTCATTTCATTCCTTGATAAAAAACCTAGATTTCATAAGCAAGGAAGGGATCTAAAAGCTATCATATTATGTTATGATTTCTAATATATCTATATAGATCTTTAATAATACATAAGATTATTCTACATGTTAATTCCTAAATGAGAGTTCTCCATGACCTAGAGGACTCAACATTTTATGCAATGTAATTGACATAGGTCATTAGTTGCAAAAGAACTTTGAAATGAACAAACTATATGCATACCTCTTCAGCCTTACATGTCCATCATTGCAGTATTTTTATCACAAAGATCTAGTCCTATTGCAATAAGAAATATCATCTTCCTTCAACAAAGATACCTCAGACCTATGGCTATTCAAATGGAGCACAAATATTTGGTCCTCGGAGATATCTATAGGTTGCTTCAAAGAAATATGTTCTAAACACACTGGGACTTCTCATCATGGTAGCTCAAGTCATCTTCCTCTACCACAAGAAAGCTATGCGAGCTACTTCAGGAGTGACTTCTTTAATTATAGTATAAGCTATCATAGACCTTCATATTATCCATAAATAGTAGCATAATTTTCATAGTGCCTTGCATGAACCTTATAAGACCCTTCAAGACTCATGAGCCTTGAAAAATCATATGCCGAAATGAATCACATAGAACTCGTGCATAAGACCCTTACCCGCGTTGACTCACATAAGACTCATGTTGAATCATTGACTCGCTTACGACTCATATCAAACTCGTATGGACCTGTATAAGACCCATCACTAGCAACAAATTTCAATTTTTTTTACCTTTTTTTTTGTTGTTTGTAAAATCTTATACTATTCGTTCCCGATTTTTATACAAGTCACTAAGTCAATAGCCAGACAATTCTTATACGAGTACGAATTGGGCAACATTGGTATAGACCACATAAACAAGTGATATTTGCTTCAAATATACAAACTTCGGACTTTGGATCTGGTGCTTGTATTTTGTGAGAAGACATACTTCGTGTCATACTTCGAATAGTGTTCAACTTGTGCTTATACAATGTCGAGATGCAAAACTGTCATTTCAGATATTAATTACAGACCTTCGGACGACAAGAGCTAATCAGCCTGCCACAGGGCATTAAATGACTGATTAGCTGCATTCTCTTTAACTTTATAACACACCTGCGCGCGCATAACGAGATAAATGAAAAATAATGAGATGTGTTATAAAGTTAGAGGGCATGCAGCTAACCAGTCATTTAATGCCTTATGGCAGGGTGGTTAGCTCTTGCCTCGGTTTATCACAAGGATTATGGCTAAGTAGATTTTGACTTTGACTTAGAGATTTGGAAGAATTCAGATGTCATACATGGTCTTCTTTTCAAACTTATTCTTCGCATTAATCTATTCGATTTCTCTAGCTCAAACTTCAGAATTTTCTGATGCCTCTGATAGTTCGAACTTTGAGAATTATTTTTTAAAATTTGAGGTAACTCGGACCTCTCTACAGGGTAGTAAAACTTGTTTCTACAGTTGCTCGGATTGTCAAGTAGTTTGGATGCCTTCTTCTGACCTGTCATAGAGATGCTCATACTAGTTACAAATTCGAATGTCGCTTGAACAAAGATGATGCACGATATGGTACAGACTTTGGATTTCTTTGAATCATAGTTCATCTTTCAAAGATATATATCACAGTTCTTTAATTCATGCAATCCCACAAATATTTGATCTAGGATGTCGTGAGATCTTATGATAAAGGTTTGCAATTTTTCACATATATTAATTGCAATAGATGGCTCGCATGAACCTCACAGAAATGCCACAGGACTTGGTCCAAGTTGCAGGGTTGTAAAGTCACAGGTACACTTATGCCATAGTTCCATAAGGATTTAGTATCTTCGTCTTCTTGAGTGATGCAATCATTTATTTGTAGTTCTTCAATCTAGCTTCTATCGTAATTGAGCCATTTGAATCTATCTTCATAGGATTCATCATAAGGATAGCCACAGGTAGGACCTTTAGAATCACAGATTTGGCTTTATTTGAGATAACTCGGATCTCATACACAGGAAACTTCGAATGCCATTGTTCTGCGAAATTCTAATGCAAGAGAGAATTTCTAGACCTGATAATTATTTGTCACTATTTGCTTATATATATATATTTTTTATTTATTACTTATTCATTAGGTGGAGTTCATCAGAAATTATACAAATGCAATGCACAAAAAACAAGAGATACCGAATATTAACCTAGAGGCAAAGGCAAAGGCAAAACTCACAAAGGGAAAACCTGTCAATCCGATCCATTGATCCGTAGATATTCTTCATCAATAAGAGATATCCAAGTCAGACTAACCAGGGTTTCAAGCGCCAAGTGAGCCCGCCAAACTCCTTCCCGCAACTCATATTATACACAAAGATATGCCTTCCTATAGCTCGCATGAAACAAAGAGATTTTCCTTCCTGTAGCTCGCATCATAAACATAGACTAGCCTTCCTTCGGTTTGCATCACAGGGAATAGCCTTTCTTTAGCTCACATAACAGAGACTGGTCCTTGAATCTGTTCGCATATTACAGAGATCTGGTTCTTCAATCAGCTCGTATTTTATAGAACTTTTTACCTTCAATTAGCTCACACTTCCCAGAAGTAGGTACCTCAGAACGCTCGCTCTATTTTCAGAAGAATGTGCCTCAGATTTCATGCCACAGACCTAAGTTTTCTCTTCTTCAGATGAGCACTGAATTGCTTTCCAAATGCTAGAGGATAGGTGCCAATTTATAGTTGTTTCTTCATGCAGAGGGTCACGTCCTTTGGGTAGGCCAACTTGTCTATTGGGAGGGCTGACTTGGCAACTTGGTGAGATCAATGACACTTGAAAATTTCCGAATTTATTTCTTTTGCAAGAGGAATGAAGAACATGCTCTTCTAAATTTTCTTTTTGACATGAAGCATGAAGAACATGCTTTGATAGTAAAAGATAATAATAATAATTTTCTTCTTTCACTTTTACATAAAATACATATTGATACAATGACATTTTTGAAGATCGAACCTAGTTACAATTCCAACAGCAGCCACTAGTAGATCATTTATAGAACCCTCTTGACTCATTTTGGCACAGAGAGAGCTCAACACATGCCTCCAAGAAGCCCATGCAGTGATGACGTCAGCATTTCAGCCCTCTTGTGGGTTTATCTTTATGATTTTTCATTCGCTATGTGGTTGGCTTGTAACCACAATTAGTTTTTCCCTCCATTTGACAGCTAAGAGGGGCTTCTAGGCTAATATTAGACTTGATAGATCAGGTATAAATAGATGAGAGCTCATTTGAGCTTCTCATCATCATGACACTTGGATTTGTTCTCTTGAATTTTTTTTGCATTGTTTCTTTAGCTGTTGGAGACTCTTGTGGATGCATTTTGATGTATCGAATTAATTCACACTTCTTTGGAGCTATTTCTTGAGTTTTGGATGGATATATTGCATGTCATCTTGTAAGTGCTTAATGTTGATGGAAATTTTCTCTTGAATTTGTTTAATGTATGGAATTGCTATCTCTAGAATGTGCTAATTATTGCCTAATTATTGAAAATTAATTTTGAAAGCCTTTCTAGCAGTGTATTGTATATGTTATTTAATATATGGCATGTAATGAATGTTCATAGTGGAGGAAAATGTTTGAACTCTCCCTGAACTCCAATATTCTTTGAATGGATAAATGCTTAAAATTGGTACCTAGGGCATCATTTTTAAGCCTCCTTAGAGACGATTTAGATCATATTGAACATCCTAAGACTCCATATGCCCAAAGGACAAGGCACTAGTCCAAGTCTTTGGTGGTCAAACCTTCTTCTTCTCCATAAATTCTCTCACTGAAAATTCGGTCCTCTTAAGGTAGGATGGCCAACTAGGGCTTAGAGCAAATTGCTTAGGGAGAGGTTTTGTGGAAATCTAAGAGCCTAAACATAAAGTCTTGTGTCTTGGCTATAAGACCTCCAAGTTTGGTGGGCATCCACTTAGTTTTCATCCATAAAATTTCAAGCCCTAGGTATAGCCCTAAGAGGGAAACCCTAACTAGCTTTTCCTCAACTTGGGGACTTCTTTGAAGGTTGTATGCACTTAGTACTTGGTGAAGCACATCATAAGAAGCCCTTTCTCTTCATTGTCCTCATCTCAAGAGTACCATCATCCATGATTATTCACATAACCATATGTCTTGCACAATCCATTATTAGGTCTCTCATAGAGTGCAAAGTGCCTTCAAAGTTTTATATTGCAACCATTGAGCATTCCTTGAGAGGTCCTCTCACATCACCTTACATCTCAAATCCTAGAATATCTATCAAAGGTGATTGTTCTCGTACAGGGACTCCTCCCATTAGTGAAAGTCTGTAAAGAGTAGGGTACCTTGGCTATGGTGACAGTGGGCCATTGTCTCAGTGTTAGCACTTAGTCTAACTCTTTGTCCTATAGGCTTTCCCTCCTTAGGGCCTGCTATATTTTGCGGTAACAAGACATATTCTAGCTAGACATTGGAGTAAAGTGGACAAAGGAACAATACTTGCACCTAAATGAAGCATCCCAAGCACATTACAAATGGAACGTTGCACACGTCGCAATCCTAAGGCAAATTGGTCATCTTCTAAGTTTGACGTCATTTTTCTTGATCCAAAATGGATCTTTATAGACTTCTAAGTCTAAAGTGTTCCTCACAGAGGAAAATGAAAGTCTAAGGATGCTCCTATAAATAGTCCCATTACGTATATATTTTCATTTTGAATCTACTGCAATTTGAATGGGCTAAAATAGACCTCGGATGCAGAAGTTATCGCATAAAGAAATTTCCCTTTGTCCTTTGAAAAAAGAGGCAAAATCTTCAAAAAAATGGCATAAAAGGCTTTATAAAGGAAAATTGCATGTGAAAGGTTTAAAAGGCAGACTCGAAATATTATGTTCTGTAGCCTAAACCCTTATCGAATCCATGAGATGTATAGGATCAGAGCGATGAAGGGATAAAGGCCTGGTAAGACGACTTAGCAATTGCGATATGCCGATACGATCTGCGACATTGCGATTGCCGATGATCGGATCAACGGATCGGCATTGACGATGTACAGACCCCCTAGGATGTAGCAAATGTGATATGCGATAGTGATCTGCGACGTGCAATCTCAGCCGTCGAATCGGAAAAGAGATCAACGGTCCAAATTCAATCGACAGTCGGGAGATCGGTGATACCCAATACAAAGGGCCGATGCGATAGTGATATGCGATGCGATATGGACCGTCTGATCGGAGATCAGATCAACGGTCCAGATTCAATTGACGATTGGCGAACCCCGATAGTAGGGCCAATGCGATTTGTGATAGCGATAGGCCGATAAAGGCCAGACCCGATAGGGATTATGGACCCGATTGCATAAAATTTGAAGTCCAGAAACACGGGATTTCTTTGTATTTCCTATGTATAGGGTTTTTTGATCAGTTCACCATGCGATAGCGAATTGCGATAAAATGGTGGGCCCAATGGGTTTATAGGGGTGATTTAATGAAATTTCAAGTCTGGAATTCACGCCCGATAATGTGTTTTCAGAAAATCTCTGTGTATTGAGATTTTGTCCATTTTTGGGTTTTTTTCTGGAAGAAGGCCCCGATCCCTCTGTAACGGCCCCTGATCACTGTGCTACGCTGCAAGCGGGGGTTTTTGGCAGACAATGATGAGTTTGAAGCCATAGAGCTGCAAAGCTAGATGGCCAGTCAAACAGACAACGTGCAGAGAAGCCGCAAAGGCGCAGGGGAGTAATGACACGCAGAGAAATGGTTGGGGAAGTCGTAAAGCCGGAAGAATACCTCAAAGAAGTCAGAGAGCACGATTGAGGGGAGCGCTTGACAGAGAGCTCAATTGACAGTAGCGAGTTGTTGTTAAAGGTCGCTGGAACGTTTTTAGGGGACGCTTGGAGGTCGAGCAATCCATTGATGCACGCAAAGGCCAAGAGAAGCTCGTGAGAGCCGGAGCCAAGAGCCAGAGCCAGAGCCGAGAGCGAGAGTATCAAAGCCACAGAGCTCAAAGCAGACTTCAGAGAGCCATGGAGCCGTAGTGAAGCTGCAGAACAACAAAGGGTTGAAATGATCAGTTGTTGCTGGTGTCCAGAGTGGGCTGAAGACAAAAGAAGGCATTCCAGAGACAATTAAGAGGATTCTGAGGGAGTTGGTGCAAGCTAGAGCAAGATCGCTCAGAGCGCTGATTGAAGGAGTTGAGTCCAAAGGAGCCTAGATCTGTCTGCAGAGTGAGGATAGCCAGCGAGATAAGATGGTATTCTAAACCCATAGGTTCAGTGTAAACCAATGGAGTTGAGCGAGGAGCTTGTAAAAAGATTTTAGCCAAAATCCCAAAGAGCCTAGTTGAGTTGACTAGAGCTCACGGAGACGTAGCCCAAGAGTTTTGGGTGAACTCCTAATTAATATTGTTGTCATATGTGTTTGTTAATTGCTGCATTGTTCCACCGTTATATGTTTTATATCAGTTTAAACAACAAAACTTACAGCACATAAACAATTTTAAAATAAACATAAGCATACACCTATGTTCAAGCACATTATTAATTCTGCATTGGTTAATCAATAAATCTTGGGAATATATAAGCTTTGGAAGTGGTAGAGGTTCTTGTAAGCTCACAAGAAGCCTTTAGTGCCCCATTTTCAGATCAGGTGGTATCAGAGCCTGAGATTGATTAACCTCACCTTCAGGAAGGTGATATCAAAGCTGGTTATACCAGAGCGAGTGGTATCAAATCAGAATGCTTGTTTGGGTAGTCAAGGATTGATTATCTGATTAATTGTATTCTTGTTGCAGACTGACTATTGTTTGAGTTTGTAGAGGTGAAGGGAAATTTATTGATAGCTCAGTCTAGGAAGGACAAGAAGGAAGAAGGGTTGAAGGCATTCTTCTTATCCCAAAGGACCTCAAAGCAATCCCTGAAGCACAAGAGGTTTGTTGCAAAAGGTTGCTTGGATAAGCTATTTGTTAATCTTGTTTGAAGTTCTTTTGTTCATTGGTATAATGACAACTTCTACAAGTGAATCCTCAAATTCCCCCATCATCACAAGAGTCTTTGATGAAGACATGAAGCAAGACTTGTTTATCATGATGGATATGGTGAGAGAAATGTATGAGGATGGAAGGAAGAGTAGCATACTTAGAGAGAAATTGAATTCCGTGGAGGAAGAGAAGCAGTTGCTTTCTGACAAATTGTAGGAAATAGAGAGGCAATTTCATATTGCAAATATGAACCTGAAAAGGATGCATGAGTTGGAGACACAACTCTTTGTTGCCAAAGAAGCCATAGTCAAGTATCAGCTTGAAGAAAAGGTAAACCATTCCAGTTTGTCTTCAAATTCTTCTAAGAATTCCTATATTGGTTCTTTTGAAAAGCATACCAGAGGCATAGGTTCCAAGCTAATGTCCAAGATGGGCTATGAGGGAAAAGGCTTGGGTAAATATGCACAAGGTATTGTTGAGCCAATAATGGTTGAGGAAAGGCCTAAGTATTTGGGTCTTGGCTATGGACCAACTTATGGGGAGAGTTCCAAAGCTACCAAGAAGGCCATTGAAACAGTTCCAAGAAGGAGTTTCATTTCAATTCCTCTACCTCAAGAGTGTGAAGATTGTATTCAGGAGAAATGCAATAGCTCGAAACATCATTTGCAGGATGCAGGTGTTCAGAAACACACACTTGAACCAGAGAGTTGTGAAGACTCTGACAGCCTTGAAGAGATTGATGGTTTTCTAAAGGGAGCCACTTCTTCACTTGCTTCACCTCCTCATGAAGGCAATAAAGGTGAAAGAGAAAGGTATAAATCTGGTTCTAATCATCTTCCTTTTGATTTTGCAAAGCATGATAAATTTCCACATAGATATGGAAAAAGAATTGCATGTTCCTTTTGTGGTTTGGATAACCATCATGTTTCTAGATGTTGGATGAGAATGGCCATATACAGAAAACTTTTGAAGGAAAAGAAGCAAGAAGCCAAAGGTCGATTGGACAAGGCAAGTCATGCTGTCAAGAGGATGCACATGTGTTGCACTTACTGCCATAACCAAGGGCATCTTGCTGAAAGGTGTTGGACTCTGAACCCAACAATGCTTCCACAAAAGCTGAAGAAAGTGGAAAGAGAAGATGGCAAAAACGGAAAGGAAGTTTCCATGGATGATGTGTCTCAGGATGATTCACTTGTTGATGCTAATGTGCAAACAAAGGTAGTACGTTTGAAGGGGATTAGGGAGAAATGGTTAGAGTTCTTATCCAATTAAGATTGCATGTCTATTGATGCATCTATTTGCATTTCTTTGTTAATGGAATGCAAGTTGTAGGTTTTTACCAAGATGGAAAAGGGTTGAGTAGAGACTCACTTTATTGCTGCAACATTATATTTCATTTCATATTTGAAAGTACAATGTGCTTAAGCGAAAGTTGAAGGATAAAATGCATGCATAAGCTTGATATGCATGAACACAGGGATGTTGATGATTTCCTTTTATTTGAACATGTATGTGTAATTAACTTGAAGGGTTGATTGCTTTGACATGCATGTGAGGCAATGTTGACTTGGGAGAAGTTAACTTGGTCTCCAAGATGGAGATAATGATGAAGTGTTTCATCTTTTGGAAAAAAGTCTTAAAGGTCTTTTTCTACATGCTTGACTTGAAGGGTCATTTGCTTTAAAGGCATTTTTTGTGGGCTTGTTATCTAGTCCATCATTTGTATGCAGATGTAAGACATGGAAGTGTTCACAAGATGTGAAATCTATTTCTTTTGTTGAAGCAGGAGTTTAAGCCATCCAGTTGTTGTCTGTATTTTTGTTGTTGTTAACAGTTGTTGTTGACAACTTGTCAAACAGGTACAAATGAAAATTTTGTGAAGCAGATGTGACTTCACATTGGTTTGAGCCACCTTGGATCAATGATCAAGGTAAAAAAGTTCAAACTACCTTTTATGACCATCTCAGTAGGAGTTCTGCAGGAAGGCAAGGAGGAAGGCAGTTCTTCCCAGGAGGACTAGCACATCCATGAACGAAAGTGGTCAAAGGCTTTGGTTCAGGGGCACTATGCAAGGCAAGTGTCCCGAGGCTGAAAGAAGAAGGTGTTGCTACTCTCATTTACTATTTAGATCAGTATATCAATCTTTTGGAGACCAAAAGTTCTTTAGTGGGAAGGCGTGATCCAAAATGGATCTTGATAGATTTCTAAGTCTAAAGTGTTCCTCACAGAGGAAAATGAAAGTCTAAGGATGCTCCTGAAAATAGTCCCATTGCGTAGATCTTTTCATTCTGAATCTATCGCAATTTGAATGGGCTAAGGACCTCGGATGCAAAAGTTATCGCAGAAAGAAGTTGCCCTTTGTCCTTTGAAAAAAGAGGCAAAATCTTCAAAAAAATGGCATAAAAGGCTTTATAAAGGAAAATCGCATGTGAAAGGTTTAAAATATTATGTTCTGCAGCCTAAACCCTTATCGGATCCGTGAGATGTATTTGATCGGAGCGATGAAGGGATAAAGGCCCGGCGAGAGGACTTGGCGATTGCCATATGCCGATGCAATATGTGACATTGCGATTACCGATGATCAGATCGACGGATCAGCATTGGCGATGTACAGACCCCTTGGGCCGTAGCGAATGCGATATGCGATCGCGATCTGCAACGTGCAATCTTAGTCATCGGATCGGAAAAGAGATCAACGGTCCAAATTTAATCGGCGGTTGGGAGATCAGTGATCCCCGATACAAAGGGCCGATGCGATAGCGATATAAAATGCGATATGGATCGTCCGATCGGGGATCAGATCAACGGTCCAGATTCAATCGGCGAACCCTGATAATAGGGCCAATGCGATTTGCAATAGCGATAGGCCGATAAGGGCTGGACCCAATAGGGATTATGGACCCGATTGCATAAAATTTGAAGTCCGAAAACACATGATTTTTTTGTATTTCCTGTGTATTGGGTTTTTTGATCATTTCGCCATGCAATAACGAATTGTGATAAAATGGCGGACCCGATGGGTTTAAATGAAATTTCAAGGTCCGGAATTCACGCTAGATAATGTATTTTCAGAAAATCTCTGTGTATTGAAATTTTGTCCATTTTCGGGTTTTTTCCTGGAAGAAGACTCCGATCCCTCTGTAACAGCCCCTGATCACTGTGCCATGCTGCAAGCAGGCGTTTTTGGCAGACAATGATGCGTTTGAAGCCACAGAGCCAGATGGCAAGTCGAACAGACAATGCGCAGAGAAGTCGTAGAGTGGTAGGGGAGTAATGACACGTAGAGAAATGGCTAGGGAAGCCGTAGGGGAGTAATGACTCGCAGAGAAATGGCCGGGGAAGCCGCAGAGCTGGAAGAATACCTCAAAGAAGCCAGAGAGCATGATTGAGGTGAGCACTTGACATAGAGCTCAACTGACAGCAGTGAGTTGTTGCTAAAGGTCGCTGGAAGGTTGCTAGGGAACGCTTGGAGGTCGAGCGATCCATTGATGCACACAAAGGCTGAAAGAAGCTTGTGAGAGCCAGAGCCAAGAGCCAGAGCCAGAGCCGAGAGCGAGAGTATCAGAGCCACAGAGTTCAAAGCAGACTTCAGAGAGCCATGGAGCCGTAGTGAAGCTGCAGAACAACAAAGGGTCGAAATGATCAACTGTTGTTGGTGTCCAGAGTGGGCTGAAGACAGAAGAAGGCATTCCAAAGACAAGTTAGAGGATTCTGAGGGAGTTGGTGCAAGCTAGAGCAAGATCGCTCATAGCGCTGATTGAAGGAGTTTGAGTTCAGAGGAGGCTAGATCTGTCTGCAGAGTGAGGATAGCCAGCGGGATAAGATGGCATTCTAAACCCATAGGTTTAGTGTAAACCAATGGAGTTGAGCGAAGAGCTTGTAAAAAGTTTTCAGACATAATCCCAGAGAGCCTAGTTGAGTTGACTAGAACTCACGAAGACGTAGCCGAAGAGTTTTGGGTGAACTCCTAATTAATATTGTTGTCATATGTGTTTGTTAATTGTTGCATTGTTCCGTTGTTATATGTTTTATATCAGTTTAAACAACAGAACTTACAGCACATAAACAATTTTAAAATAAACATAAGCATACACCTATGTTCAAGCACATTATTAATTCTGCATTGGTTAATCAAACAATCTTGGGAATATTTAAGCTTTGGAAGTGGGAGAGGTTCTTGTAAGCTCACAAGAAGCCTTTAGTGCCCCATTTTCAGATCATTTCTTGTTGCAGATTTTGACTCAAGTTTTGGACCCAGAAAATCATTTTGGTGCTTCATGGAAGTGCCTTGACCTAAGGTATGGTTGTGGCCCTTTATTTGAGGCATATTTTGAATGTTAATGAGCATTATTTCTGGCTTTTCTGGAACTATTTTGGAGAATTCCACCCCCTTTGAAAGATTCATCACCTCTATTATGAGGGTTGTATGCATGTAAAAGTATCATATTGTTATGTTTAACTTAGTCTTTAAGTTGCATGGATGAAAAGTCACATTTTTTCATTCCCCAAGGTAAAATTAAGGAACAAAGAATTAGAAGTTGAGACATATTGATAAATAACAATCCTCCTCTCATTCCAATTTTTTGTGAATTGTGGGTGAACATTTTTAAAGCCATCAATGGAAAATCTGTATTTGGTGTTTTAGTATCAACACATTTGAAATCTCTCTATCTTGGTTATTTTCATTTTTCATTGAAGATATTGTTATGGATGATTCAAGACTTCTACTAGCTAGCAAAATCAGTCCATTGAGCAGCAACATTTTGTCACTTGGAAGGAGGACATCTATGTTTTATTATTCACACATTCTCCTTGGTGTGGTAAGTGCTTTCTCTCTTGTTTTGTTTAACTTTGTGCTCCTTGACAAGGGTCATAGTATTCTTTTCCATTTCATTGTGGATTTTGTTGGTGAAGGCTATTCCCTTGAAGAAACCCTTCTAGAGTTTTTGTTTGCATAGCTTATTTGATTTCTTTGTACCCTAATCCATAAGCATAAAAAACCAACTTTGGTGGGTTATCTTAATTGACTCCAAGCCCTAAAGTGCAGATATGGCATTTAAGCTTACTCCTAATAAGCAACCAAAAAACCCTAAAACCCTAAAACCCTTTATCTTTTTCTTTTATTTTTTATAAAATATAAAAGTACAAACAAAATAAACGTCAATAAGAAAATTTATTTATTGTCTAGAGCAATGTTCACGGTTTGTTTTTCATCTAAATATTTTTGTTCAAGTGTTTATGGCAAACTGTTGATTTTAACCCTAATTGGGCAAAACAGCCCCATAGATTTGTATGTAAAGCTTTTATCTAACATCTTGTGGGCTGATTTAAGGATTTTACTAAATTTGAAAATTAATTACAGCAAATCAAATCAGATTTGGTGAAACCCTTAAACTAGTTTTTCTCCCTCAAGGTGTATTCTAGCCCTACCCTAGATCATTTTCATTGTTGGATTGTTATTAAAAATTATCTAACACATTCTAGCGGTGAAATTTGTATCCTAAGTGATTTACATTGCTTATACTTCAATTTAGAAAATTTTGGGTAAAACCCGAAGGGAATTCAAACTCCTCTCATACAAGTTTGTGCTAATTTCAGATTTCTGAATCATCTGAGCTTGTATTTAACCATTGTTGGGATGTTTTTACATGGATTTATCATTTCCCTAGTCAAGGCATTCAATATTCAACATTAGGCACTCAGTAGGTAGCTTTCCTCATCCAAAATCTGCATTCTGTATTTTGTTGTCATAAATCAGATTCTGAAAAGTTTGGGCAGCAGCAAGCTTGTCCAATTTACAGTACATAATCAAGAGGTAATCTTTAAATATCATTTGTCATTGATTTTTGCAATAACATCTTCCTCTCGTATGGTAAAAGGTATATTTTCTTCAGCTTAAAGAGTGAAATCATTGTGCCGATTTATTTTTTTGTTGTAGCAGATCATATAGCAGGTTTCAACACTTATTAAGTAGCTGCTAACCCTCAATAGTAGGCGATGATTGATGCCCTAACTATTCACTGAATAATCTTAAGGTATTTTATCACTTGTTTGGCATTCGTCTATCTAACTTATATTGAGGTGTGCGTTGGTGAAGTGAATTATTTAGTGCCTAGAACAAAATACTTTACGAGTTCATTTCACAGGTTGGGATGGCCCTGTAGCTTCAAGGAACTAATCTAAAGGGAAAGGGAGATTGCACTGAGGTGACAGTGGTACGTTTCCAAGTGTGCTTACTCTCTTAGCACCATTGTAGGGACTTTCACAAGGGTTGTGAGTTTGTTTCCAACTGTGCTTACTCTCTTAGCACCACTGTAGGGACTTTCACATGGGGTGTGAGTTTGTGTGGTAACAGGCCCCCCTTTGCCTTGAGAATGTAATAGTGTAGTTCATTTGTTAATTGGGAACCTGAGTATGTAGTAAGCTTGTCTTTGACCCGCTGTCGTAAATCACCAGATTTCCAATGTAAGATATGATTATTGAGTGTAATGTTTACGTGATGGCAGCAAGGGATGCTGTAGCATAGTGTGCCACCCCTATAAGCAGAGTCTAGCTTCTGCACTTTGCTGATTTTCTAAGTCAACTGTGTATGGGCTATATTTGAGCTGTCTGTGATCAGCCTGTCTAATTAGTATAACTTTCCATATATTGGATTCACCGAGTATTAAGAGTCAGATCTGTGATTACTCTGAGTTTGGCTTTGTCCTGTTTAATAAATTATTGGGGATCAATGAATGTGATCAAATTAGCCAATGAATTGACCAATGAAAAAGGGAGACGGTTATCGGAAAACGAACATGGGGGCTTGCAGAAGAAATCAGGGACAAAAGATTGAAAATGAGAGAAACAGGAGCCTTGTTTTGTTCAGAAAATATACTCGAGACAACTGGGGAAAATAATTGGTTTGCACATAAACAAGGTGTTCAGGTATTTATATTTTGTAAAAACAAGGAACAAAAGACAAAGTAGCAAACTGATTATACTGTCACTGTGTATCCTGTTAGAACACGAAACAGAAGACGAAAGAACTGATTATACAATCCCTTTGTATTTCAAAAATTAGCATATCACATACCCAAGAGTGTTCCCCAGTCAAAACTCTATGTGTATAATCATTGGTGCGTATGCATTTACTGTTTTTTTTTGTATTGCCCGTGATTGGGTTTTCTAATACAGAACTATTATATAGAAGAACTAACTGCATTTATCATGTCCAGAAAACACAGGATTTAAATCAATAACAAAGGAGGCCAATTACAGATCTCTGCAACATAACTACAATTACTGTGGCAAGAGTCCGTTTGAAATCAATAACAGAGAAGATCAATCACAAATCTGTGAAACACCATTATAATTAATTATGTGAAGGGTCAGCCTAACACATTTTTTTTTGTTAATATATAGTTGTATTATAACTTTGCTTTCTGAATCATGTAAGGAAGCAGTTAGACCATTATAAATAATTATAAGCATAAACGTAATAAAATCCAAATACATGAGCTTGCTATTAACTTATAGTATTTGAGGATACCAGAGAATGTATGGTTCATATTGATAATAAAGGTGTGATAAAGGGCTCCTTCAGAAGGAAGAAATAACAAATATTTTGATTAAGATAACAATCTGAGGAGAAAAAATTGAGAATTTCCTTTTGTTGTTTTTTCTTTGTTTTCATGTTTTAATATTTTACTCCTATTCTCAGTTACCGCGGACAGATACGTCCTGCAGGCTAACTTAGCATGATACAGTTGCGGATCAGCATATTTATCAAATTTTAATAATGTCTATAGCAAAATATTTAAATTTGTGACAGGTATAAGGAGAACCCTATTTATTACACCAATGACCTCTATATCTAAATGATTTCTGATTATGTCTATGTCAAATTGAGGAAAAAACTTTCTGCATAATTTGATTTATGACTACATAACTTAGTGATGACTTAGAGATCTGTGCATTGGAGTGTTTACTTTATCTAAGATGATGTCAAATGTTTATGGGTGCATTTGATAAACTTGAACCCACATTCAAATGAAAATGGTAAATCACTGACTGATTATATGAATAAAGAAAATATGCACAGAAGAAATGATATAAAATTTACTTTATATCCCATTCAAATTTCAAACTCCAGCCTTATATTGCATGCAGAAACTCATTCTCTTATTTTTCCTCTTGGAATTAAGAGAAGCTACTCCCTGTGATTAGACAATGAAAACTTACCTGATGCAAATGCAAACAGTCCATGCCCAAACCAAATGAGTGATTTCCATTATCACTACAGTCTACAACTCTAGGTTTAGAGGGTGGCATTGAGTGCATATCCTTAACCATTTGCCAATGCCTCCTTTAAATACAATAATGACAGAGAAACTAATCCAGTAAAGCAAGCTGACACAATTAAGATTTTAGGGCCTACGCCCAAAATGTACCTCTAGAGCATTTAAATTCACCAGAGATCTGGTTAGAAACGCATAGGCATCAAACCCACTTCCTTGACTGTACAAAACATAAACTCTTATCGCTCATCGCATAGGCATCAAACCCACTTCCTTGACTGTACAAAACATAAACTCTTATCGCTCATCTTTTATTCAAATAAAGCTAGAAAAAAACATCCACTGTGAACCAGCCAGTTAGTAAAAGGTTTATTAATACTTCTGTGAACCTTCGCATTATTTAGTATTAAGAACGCAGATGTGTATTCTAATCTTTCTCTAAACCGTTGCCCGTTCTTAGCCACGTGAGTGTACTTTTCCAGGCCATCCAAAGCCATCATTTTCACTCCTCTGGCTTCGTTATCTTTAGATCTGGTCAGCAACTTTGTCCATGCACCACGTCTTGCATTCCATAATTCCCATCACGCCATATAGCCATCTTCCCAAACCCTTTATACTCAGAGTTCCTGCTATCCCTGATACAATGCACACTATCTCCAAAACTATCACTCCACAGGGCATAACAGGCTCTATAGGACTAGGCTTTGTTTGACGATGGGATCTGCCCTAATACAGAAGCAAATAGCCAACCCAACCAGCAACCAACTTTGCAATCAATACCTGCATGAAGAATTGGGTTCCCTGCTAGTAGTTGAATACACGCACTTCAAACGACCTTGCCGTAAGAACTGCTAGATTTCCTATGCAGGTAATTGCTACATCAGCAGATAAATTAACGGACTCTGTTACTGTTTCCTTGAAGGCAAGCTGTACTGAAACGACGCTAAACAGCCATCTCAACCAGCCAACAAACTTGATAATCAACAATTGCATCATGTATCGGCTTCCTGTCAATCCTGGTATACACCCAATTCAAAATACATTCCAGAGAAGTTCCGAACTGTAATCCTCCACATTTGATCTAATCTGTCTCTGTAAATATTATAGCAGAAGTTTCTGGGCTTCAAAAGACGACCGACGAGAAAGTTTACTCCACGTGCCTTCTGGCCCACGGGAATATTAAGTCAACATAAAGTTCAGAGGTGGCGAAAATGAATGAGTGAATATAATAAGTGGACGACAAGAATGAAAGTCGAAAGCAAGAATACGGGCATCTCAGCAAGGCAAACTAATTATTTGAGTTTTGCCTTTTTAATTTTGAAAGTAATTGAATATTAGGTCTACATACAAAATGGACAGAGGGTGAAAGTGAACGAGTGAATATCACAAACCACAATAATGAAAGTTGAAAGCATGAATGTGGGCATCTCAGCATAGTCAAGTAGATTATCAGTTTGTTTTTTGTTTTTTAATTTGGAAAGTAAATGGTTGAGAGTGAATATTAAGTTGAAATACAAAACGGAGAGATGATGAAAGTGAAAGAGTGAATATAACAAGTGGAACGCCGTAGTGAAAGTGGAAAGCATGAATGCTAGTATTTCAGCAAAGGCAAACCGATTATTTCAGGTTTGTGTTTTGTTTTTTAATTTCAAAAATAAATGGTTGAAATTGTAAGATTTGTTTTGTGATTGTAAGTTTTAGATTTTTAGTTAAAAATTTTATAGGCATTTTAGTTTGTTTTTTTGTTTTTTAATTGGGAAAGTAAATGGTTGAAATTGAATATTAAGTTGACATACAAAATGGAGAGATAATGAAAGTGAAAGAGTGAATATAACAAGTGGAAGACTATAGTGAAAGTGGAAAGCATGAATGTGGTTATCTCAGCAAAGACAAACTGATTATTTCAGGTTTGTGTTTTGTTTTTTAATTTCAAAAGTAGATGGTTGAAATTGTAAGATTTGTTTTGCGATTGTAATTTTTAGATTTTGAGTTAAAGATTTTATAGGCATTTTGAATATTTGGATTGTGGTTTTTTTTTTGGGATATTATTTAATTTTATCTCATGTTTCACCAAGACTCTAGGATGGGATCCCAGTGTTGGGAGATTCATATGCACATGTAAAGAGTATTATTAAATTTTAACAAAATTTAAGGAGATAACAAGAAGTTGAGGTATATATTTTAAATTCATATTTAATAATGAAAATATAAATACATTGATTTATACATAATTGAATTGAATAATGAACTGCATTGTTCTATATTTATCATTCTCACTTATACACATATTAACATAGATCTATCTTAAGTACGGACCTAAAATGAGTTGAGAGGGATTAAATTTCTTCATGTCTAAACTTCTTTAGAGTGTAAAATACAATGTGTTATTTTTCATTGTTTAAATTGTATTGTTGAATGCTATATAGAGTATATATAGGACCAAAGGAACATTTTAACAATAAAAACTTAATTTTTTTATGATATATACTAATTTTTTTTTAAAATGATATATAATGTAAACATATTTGACATTTAAATATTTTACATAACATTTACATCAAGACGGTTTATAATGCAAATTAGAATGATTTTTTTATTATTAACATATTTTTAAATACATGTCAATATTAATTCCTATTAAAATATTTTATCAATAACCAAAGTACAAGATTTAAACACTTTACTCACATTTTTTTACTTCTAATTACTTTGCAACATATTTATTTTCTTTTTATTATACCCGACATTATTTTTCTATTTAAAACATAAATTTTAACTTTTATTTTTATTTTAAAGGGAATGTATTGGACACCTAATCCTCTACAGGTTGGTGTGGAATGTGAATAGCCAGTAGAGTCCAAGAGACCTTGGAATATGGAATCCAACGGTCACTCCAATGTACTATAAATGCATATCATGTCAATAATATATGCAAATCAATGTTTATCATTCATATTTTCCCTCGGCCATGTATGTGTTTAACATGATATTAGAGCGGGCATTCTCCTGCTCTGCTTCATTTTGAGGCACTGATTTTGTGATTTCTATGTGCATGAAAGTTTGACTATGAGTCATGCATTTTATGAATATCCTATTAGCTATATTTATTTTAGTTGCATTCTCCTACCCTGCTTCATTTTGAGCCATTGATTTTGTGATTTCTATGTGCATGAAAGTTCGGCTATGAGTCCTGCATTTGATGAATATCCTATCGGTTATATTTTAGCCGCATTCTCTACCTTAGTAACTCACATTTGATGAATATCCTATCAGCTATATTTTAGCTACATTCTCTGCCTTAGTAACTCCTTTTTGACGCTCTAACTATTCTAACAATATGCTTTCTGATGCTTTGTCCACTCGAAGGCCCTAACATCTGTGCATCACTTATACACATAACGTTCTAGCCTGCATACCCACATCGTTGTCTGTTTGTGTGTTGGTTGAACTCTATTGAATCCTTGTGCATTGAGCCAAGTCCTTCTAATCGATTCATTAATTAAGAACCTGTGTTGCTCCTGGTCACCATGGTAGTCGTTGAGACACCGAAAATTGCGATTAGACAAAGCACTGATAGTTGACCAGCGAAAGTCGCCATCGCTTCAAAAATGAGCATCGGATAAACATAGAGATGTTGGGAGCAGGAGGTCCATGCTCTGAACAACTCACCCGTTAACCCCATGGGTATGATCAAAAGGGGTAGCCCAAATATCGTTGAACATAACAATATTTCCATCTGTGAAGTGACTGGATTCATTTTAAATATTGCCTCCTGTAAATTCCCAAGGAAAGGATCCATTATCAAAGCTCCAGAGACCATTATCACTCCCAAAATATTGAAATTCAGGGACGTTTGAGCATCTATGAATGTGAAAATGATTAAACCGACTATGAGAAGTACAACAAAAACATATTAATGCACAAGATACTTCCGCCTCAGCCTAGGTATAAAAGCTCCCATCACCATCATTGGTATATTCAAAAGTTCTTTGAAGGGTTGAACATTTAACAGAGCTTAAGCTTTGGGTTGATTGTGAATGAACCACCTTGGTGGTTTATGGAGCACTTTTAGAGCCTCGGTGGTTTACGAAGCACTTTTAGATTGTTCCAAATGTTATATTAAATATTGTACAAAGTGTACGAAAAGAGCAACTATGGGAGATCTTTTGGTAATATCTATAGGAAGAGGATAGTTGAGACAAAGCTTGTAGGGTACTATCTACGACGTTTAAAAAAAAACCTTAAAACTTCCATCTAAAGTATGGAAAGCAGGTTCAAATGTCTGTGACCTATGCGTTGACACATATTCCTATGTGTGTTTCATTCATATAGTTGAACAATCATTCATTGTCATATGCTAGTGTTGTCATATGCTTTGAAGACTGTATTGGTATATATATGATTCGATTGCACTAGCTAATGAGATGAATTTCAGAGCATATCAAGATTCATTGAAGAGTGTGTAGAGAAACCTTTCAAAAAAAACATTGTAAGTTGTAGCTGCTATAAAAAAAAGAGGGTTTTGTGCAATTTCTAGCTTAAGATATTATTTATAAGGTTGGAGAAAATGGCTAGACTTGATGATGCATTAGAGTTGCTAAATACTCTAATTCATTCCACTTTTGATGAGATGGTCCAAATCACTAGGGACACTCTCTTGATATTCGAACTTGTTTACAAAATGAAAAAGAAAACATTGAAATTTTGCATCTTGAATCACAGCTACGACAAGCAGAATTACAACAATGGAGTCATCATTCTGAATTTGTTTCTATTCAAAAAATTGAGACAAAATCTCATCAGCTACCACAAAGTAATCATATCAATGAGATTAAGATTGATTCAGATGTAGTACCCATCTCAAGAGTAGACTTGAATGCAGAAGCATAAATTCAACATATGCTTCCCAAGCCCATCATTAGACCTTGGTAAGAGCTTGTCCATAACAAGTACATAACAGGTCTTGGATATGATAAGGAGGTTTCCTTTCACATTCCAGATTACTCAAAGCCCATCCAGTTTCAGAGTGTTGGATTATTTCATGATAGTTCACCTTCACCTGTTCCAGATTATGCTCCTCCACATTCACAACCAAAAGTTGTTAAATGCAAACGTTGTGACTGAGTTAGCCATATGAAAGATCATTGTTTTGATCTTCATCCATGTGAGCACTATCATAAAACCACTCATTCTTCAAACAGATGTTTCAAAAACAAGCCTCCTGCAAGAACAAAGATTCATCTTGGATGGATCGCTTCTTGGCAATGGGCTTCAACAACCAAGAAGATATTTCAGTCATATGTCAGAACTTGTTCTTGAGTAATGAATAATCTTGCAGTTGAGTTTTCTCCATCATCTCACCTTATATGTGACAGGGGGGGAAGTGATGGTCATCTACAAGCTTCAAAGCCACATCAAGAGAGCTTGAGCCACAACCTGCCATACAAGATTCAGAGTTGCAGCTAGAGACAAAGATGCCCATGTGCATGCCTTTGGTTGATGATTAACCTTAAACCATCTAAGCAGCGCTGAGACATCTCTTCAAAAGAATTGGGGACACTTCCTCTAGCAGAAGACTTCAACCTCTTTCCAATTTTGGAAGAGTTCTAGGAATTGCATTAAGCATTCCATAATTGTTGGTCATCCTTAAACCATCACAGGTTGAGACCTCCCTTTTCAGGTTGAGGTTATCCCTTTTTATGTAGGGTGAGACCTCCCTTTCAAGGTTGAAGGTTTCCCTCTCCAAAACATGAGGAGCACTTCCTCTAGCAGAAGACCTCAGCTTCATGCCATATTTGGAAGAGTTCTGGGAACTGCACTAAGTGTTCCCATGTTGGTGGTCATCCTGAAACCACCCCCCTTATACCAACATTTCAAAGAGCACATTCAGCCTAGTGCTACCATGCATTTTTCCACATTTTGTATTACAACTCTCTTCTTGGAATCATACATACCCATTTGAATTAAGGGAGGGAATGTTGTACACCTAATCCTCTATGGGTTGGTGTGGAATGTGAATAGCCACCGAAGTCCAAGGGACCTTGGAATATGGAATCCAACGGTCACTCCAATGTACTATAAATGTATATCATGTCAATAATATATGCAACTCAATGTTTATCATTCATATTCCGCCTTGGCCATGTATATGTTTAACAGAACGGACCAACAAACTTACACATCCCCTCATATTGGGTTGTAGAATGAGCCTCTTGGCTCAATCATTCGTTCATAGACTACTAGATGCAATAATGAAATACATTGATCCTTATTCATCATTTATTATTCACCATTTTAGAATCTACATTGATTTAAAAACCAACCACGAGATTCAATAATGAAATACCTTGATCCTTATTCATCATTTATTATTCACCATTTTAGAATCTACATTGATTTAAAAACAAGCCTAGATACATCTTAACGATCAAGCGTAGAGAGGGATCAAATCTCTCAAGTGAAACATATAAAATCTATGTGCAAACATCTTTTCTCAGTGCAAAACTTGAAGAAAGGTTTTTACCTCGAGAGATTTATCCCTCTCAGAGCTTGATAGATCCGAAATTAAGATGGATATAGGATGGTTTACTTATTAATTTTATTTTTTTAGCTAAATTTTATTTTTATGTAATTTCACTAAGCCAAAATGTTTTAATTAATAATTTTGTATTTTATTTTTATGTAATTTGACCGAGTCAAAATGTTTAGATAACATGACATTACAACAACCCTTCCATACTCCTCAGTGTCTATTGGCTCAAAAATGTAATAAAATTAAATTATAAAAAAAAGTTATAAAATATTTTGACTATGAAATGAGAGATGGTTTTTTAGCATGTGGTACAAACGAGCCATGGTATTGGCCCATGGTATGGTATGGTTAATAATACACATGGTAAAGTGGGGTGAATATTCATGGTCAAAAATCTTGTTGTATTGTAAGTATTATTTTGATTGTGAAATGAGAGATGGTTTTTGGGCATGTGGTATTCATGAGTCATTCTATTGACCCATGATATGGTATGGTTAATAATATCCATAGTAAAGTGGAGGCAAATATTTATGATTAAAAATCTAGTTATATTGTAAGTATTAAGTTTTTATGTGCTTATTAGTGAATTTAAATATGATTACAAAATTATTATTTTAATTTATATGGTAAAATGCATTTTAATTTATAGCTACTATTTATATCTTATATATTTTAATGTGATAGAGGTGTAGATATAATTCAAAAGCAATTTTAATCTCTTTTTTTTAGATTTAATCGAAAATATGTTATAAAATTAAATTCAAATAAAATATTAATAAAATATTTTGATTGTGAAATGAGAGATGGTTTTTTCCGCATGTTGTATTGATGAGCTATGGTATTGGCCCATGGTGTTGTAATAAAACCTATTTACAATTTAATAATATCTATGGTAAAGTGGATGTGAATATTCATGCTTAAACATATTGTTTTTTTTTTTTGTAAGCTACGGTATGACCTTTTCTATTATATACAACAAAAATAAAATATACATTGGCAAGTGACCTCAACCCGCCCTGTAGGGAAACCAGGTCTGTTGGTCACCCATAGTTTGAGAATGTCCACTTGCCATCTTAGCTTGAAAAACAACATGTTTAAAACTATAGCAGCACTCTATCTACATTCTGTCTCTTAATGCCTAGTCTCGAATACATATCAAAAACTACCTACATTCTGTCTCTTAATGCCTAGTCTCGAATACATATCAAAAACTACCATACTGGCTGGTTCTTTAATGCTTATCAAAAAATTTAAAAAATAACAGAGCAGAACATTCAGTCTACCATGATTTCTTGCTTGATTTCCTCCTCAAGCTTCGCCTTGGTTAATTCCTTCAGCATGCCGTGGATTTCCTCCATTTTGCTGTCCTGCTTTCGTATCATGAGTTGCAGATTGGTCGTCTCCTTTTTCATATCCGGCAGACCTTGAGCTATCTCTGTCATCTCTACAGCGACTTGCTCCATTGCTCTGGCTAACAGATGTTTCATAACCCAATACATGTGTAATGCCTGTTTATGTAATGTTAGGCGCCCTCTTGTACTCCCAGGATCCGGAATGAGGGTGTTCCATTCCTCCATTTCTGGATCAGAGGGTTCTTCCAGAACTTTGTTTTCCAGAGCATCTATTAACCTTCTGATATCTTCGTTGGTCCCTTTGACATATTCTTTCTCCGCTTCCTGAGCAACCTGCTCTGTGGATCGTCGACCTCGTTTCTGCTGGTTTGAGGCCGGAATCTCAGTCTCGCAATGGTCCGCCTGCCATGTTCTTCCACGACCCCTGCGCCTCCTACCTTTTCCTCTTCTTGTAGGTCTGCCCCTATTGTTACTCCTACTACTTTGCCCTACATCGAAAGTCACCCTCGCCCTGCATTCCTCCTTCCCTATCTCCATTTCCCTTTCTCTGTAATCTCCTTCTTCTTCTGTTGTTCGTTCCTGCTCCCTTCGTGTATTCCTCCCTTCCCCCTCCTTCACCTGCCTTTCCTTCCTTCCTCCCTCCGCCATATCGTCTTGCTTTCGTTTAAGTCGATGCCCCAAGTCTCTCTACCAACTTGCTTCGCTCTTCGCCACCTTTCTGGTCTTCAGATTATCTGTCTTTCTGTTTGCTCTTGCTCTTGAATGAATACCGCCACCTAACCCTTGTTGCACCAGATGATTGCCGCCGATCTTCTCCCCTGCCATTTTCATAATTCTACCTGTTTCTTGTCTTGGTATGCGTTCTCCTCTGCATGCCGTCGCTGCTAGCCTAAAAATGATAGCTTTGATGTGTGGCGTGTACTGCCCTGTACTACATCCCATCACAACCTTATGTTGTCCATCTTTCTCCACCCCGATCGAGGTATGGTTAACCATATTGTTATATTGTAAGTATTAAAGTTTTTTTGTGTTTACTAATTAAATTTAAATATGGTTACACAATCATTATTCTATTTTATAAGGTAAAATGGATCTTAACTTATTGTTGCTACTTATATGTTATATATTTTAATGTAATTTGTATATTATGATTTTTTTATTTTTTTATCTAAATGTTATTCGTAATTTTCTTAATAAAAATAAAATTACAATGTAACAAATTGAATTTTATTATTTATATGACTTTATCTTCCCCTACTGTTTAATCGGCATGTAAATGTTTACCAATACTTTACCTATTATAAATTGAGACATATTAATATAAATTCAACATATTAAGCTGACATGTAAAAATGTTTACAAACTTTTTTACATTAATTAGTATTACTATAATGAAATCTCAACACTGGAATAGAAAATTGATATAAATAAAACTCAAAAAGAGTAAACAGTGGCTTAGTCAAAGAGTCAGTCTAATGTACATATAGGGCTTGGTGCTCTTGATTAAACCCTCATATATTGCGGGCTTGGTGCTCTTGATTAAACCCTCGTATATTGCAAAATCCAACGGAAACCTTGCAATCCCCCCAACTCTCAAATCTTAAATTTTTTCTTTCTTTATATGAAATCCAATGAGGTTGGAACCACTTTCAAACATCCCTCATCATTTCATGGTAATTTTAAAAATTTAAATAAAATGATGTTAAAAATTTGTGTAAAATGAACATAAAGGAGAATATCACTCTTACTTTAAGAATTTTACTATTAATTAAATGGCCTTAGTAGGGGCCCTAAGAATGAATATTAAGCTTCCTCAACCATAAATTATTGTTTTCAAGCAAAAACTAATAGGGGACAACAAACACTTTCTAAGGGGATGCCTAAAAGCACCCCTTTTGGGGAAATACATCCCTCACACTCGGAAAATATTCCCCTATGTTTTGGGGAGACGCGGAGAAATGTTTCCCAGACACCCCCATAGTAGTGCATGGAAAGCATCCCCATAGTAGTGCATGGAAAGCATCCTTAGGAGAACGCTAATTTTGTAGAACATCAATTATCCCACATCCACCAAAAATTGTTTTATTTATTGTATTTTTGAATTTAAAATCAAATCTATATTTTCAAGTGATTTTGAATATTTAGATTGCAATTTTACTGAAGATTAATTATCCCACATCTACCTAAAAATTCAAAATGGAAAGTTCAAAATATCCCAGTAAGATAAATCACATGAATTTGCAAGAATAAAGAAATGGAGTGAATGAATATAAATGAATGTAGAGAATATAAATTAAATATATTTTCCATTGTGAATGGTATAAATTGAAAATTTATGATAAACAAAATTAATATAAATGTAAACGGAAAAATATATATGAATTTGCAAGAATAAAGAAAATGGAATGAATGAATATAAATGAATGTAGAGAATATAAATTAAATATATTTACCATTGTGAATGGTATAAATTTAAAAATATGATAAATAAAATTAATATAAATGTAAACGGAAAATATATATTTAGAGATGAAAAGATGTAAAAATAAGTAACATGTATAAATAAATTATATATATATTTTTATAATGAATGATATAAATTTTAAAAGCCAATAAAGAACATTAATATAAATGGGAAGTCGAATATATATGGAATATGTACTAATAATTTCATGATAAATGATAATTTTGAAAAGTTAATAAAGAAAACCTATAAAATTAATAGAAATGTAATTTAAGAGAATATAATTTTGAAAAGTTAATAAAGAAAACCTATAAAATTAATAGAAATGTAATTTAAGAGAATATATATAAATGGGTTGAAAGGATGAGAAGATATTAGTATAAATGAAAAAAGAAGTGGTAAAGATAAATAATATGTATTAATAAATTTCATAATAAATGATAATTCTGAAAAGTTAATAAAGAAATCCACAAAATTAATAAAAATGTAATTGAACAGAACATGATGAACATATCTAAGTGGGTTGAAAAGATGGGAAAATCTTAATATAAGTGTATAAGTAAATAAATAAATGGTAAATACATGATTACATGAAAATCTTTGGCTGAAATAAAGAAAAGTGGGGGAGTATATATATATAAAACAAGTATTATGATTAAATTACTTATCTGAGCATAAAATCAATAATAAGATTTTTCATTATAATTTTTATTTAATTTAAAAATCTAATTTTTAACTTTTGATTTGAGAGTTTGGCATTTTATTTTTATTAATATTAAAAGAGAAATAAAAAAAAAATTAAAAACGGTTTGAGCTATGTTAAGGTTTTGATATCAGCTAGGACAATTTCGAATTTGGTTGATTTTGTTATTAATAATATCTTATTTTCATTTTTTACTTTATTTTTTGTTGCTCTTTCTATCATGAATAACTTTTAACTTGAGATATTGATTATTGTTTCAATTAATTATGGAATTCTAGTTTTTTTAAGACGATCCCGTGGTTGACATATCGAGATGTTATCCCCTCCACTAGATTTCATATCTTACAATCAGACAATTTTAACCCATTGTGACAAGGGTCAAGGAGTAGGATCCCACTAGATTTCATATCTTACAACCATACAACTTTAACCCATTTTGATAAGGCTAAGGAGTAGGACCCCCCACCCTCCTGGACATCCCCTCCACTAGATTTCATATCTTACAACCAAACAACTTTAACCCATTGTGATAAGGCTCAAGGAGTAGGATCCCCCATCCTCCCGGGAGTCAGTCTCTGTTGTTACTAAGTTATTGGATATACTCTTGGTGTTATAGTGCTAGGTGTGATCTTGGGTCTAGCCAAGATTACTCCAACAAGTTACCTATTCAACATGGTAAAAAATAAAAATAAAAATATCGAACTTTAGTTATTAAAAAAAATATAATAAAAATATCAATTCTCCTTGAATACTTTGAATTAGTTGTAAGGAGAACTTCAGCATAAATCACATGTAGAAAGACCTTTGTCGACGCGTTTCGAACCAACCAGTGTGACGATGAACCACACTAGTTGGTTTGAAACGCGTCAACAAAGGTCTTTCTACATGTGATTTACACCGAAGTTCTTCTTACAACTATTATGGATCACAGAAGCCTCAATTCAATACTTTGAATTAATATAAAATAAGTCACAAGGTAATGACATGTTTGCCAATGAATTTCTAATGAATATTGACATGAGGATGATATTATATGTAAAAAATTGAAACATATTTTTTTTGAGATAATTTGTGGTTCTATTCCCATGAACATCATAAACATATTGGAGTTTTTTTTTGTATGTGGTTCATTGGCCCCGAATATTGGTAATTGCTAGGTCCACGGAATATTTGTACCAAACAAATTTTCTTGAAGGGATGTTTTGAGATAATTAGATCTATAAGCTCTCACTAGAAAATGTGCTTTAACAGTGAAGACTCAAACAATTCAGCTAACATATTTGAGATATTTTGGAATCACAAATGTAAAAATTGTTTAGAATTGTTTTTCTAGGTATATATTATATTATAATATATATATATATATATTATATATAATATATATATAAATATATATATATATTAATTTCATTTGATAATGAAAATTTTATAAAAAAATCAAATGTTAAGTTGGTTTCTAATAAATAATTGGATGTTCCAAATTGTATCTTCCTTTTATAAAAAAATTATAAACAATTATTAAATAAGTGTAAGAAATTCTATTATTGTTATGTTGTTATTATTTGCTTCCTTTTATTACTATTATTCAACTTCCATAACAAACAATAATGGATGAAATAGTTAAACTCAAGCAAAATCTCATACAGATTGCCTATAACAATTGCACACTAATTCCATACTCAACCATTGCCATTTATCTCCAGATTTCCCCTCATGCTATCATTAGGTACACATTTTTTACATTAACATGGTGGTGGAGGTAAAACATTTTTTGTGATAATAATGGATTATTGGCTTTTCAAAGAATGCCACAAATACTAATATTAGGGGTTCCTTATTCACATGCACACCTATATGCTCTTTGCAACATATCATTTTATTGAGTGAAAAGACAATTCAAATTTCTTTGACACATTTCCATGTTTTGAATCATTTTATTGGTGTTTGCATGCAATTGGTTATCTATTATTTGTATTCACCATAAATCATGCCCTAAATTGATTGGTATCTTCTTCTATACAGCCTCACTTACATGAAATACTAAGTTTGTTCCATACAAGACCAATCCCCAAACTTTTCTGATAAATAATGTGTTATCATTGATGTTAAAGTTAGGGGAGACCCACCAGAACTTTTTGGGGTACATGTTAAAATTAGGGAAGACCCCTAATATGGATAATGTTGTTCGAAGACAACTATTTGGTCGGACAGGTGAGACTCGGAAGAAGATATTTTGTTGTAATGAATGTTCAACACTCCCCTCTCCAGATAAATAGGGGGAACCAACACTTTACAAAGGTTAAAAAATCCTAAAGAAAATGCCACATGTTATTTTCAGACTATATGATTGTATGATATGCATCTTTCGGAATATAAAGAAAATGGTGGTGTTTCCCCTTTCGAGTACTATAATTTGTTATCCCTCTGTTAAAACCCATTATGTTCACGTTTCTTATCTGAATTCATGTAATCATAGTTGCTAGAAATATTTCATACTTTCTTACAAATTCATTTGTATTGACTTGTTAATGCATGTGCCTATATGAATTATTGAGATTATATCTTTAAAACTACGCTCCACGAATCATAGCACCCGGTCTCTCTTTTGTCCATTATATCTACCTGTAACTCAAATAAATGTAGAAATTCTTGATGCTTCAATCTCTATGTGTTAAGCGTAGAATTCTTGATGCTTTAAGCTCTATGATGTGTTACTCCTTCTCCTTATCCTCTCTCATTGCCTTGTCAAATCTTATTAAACTGTAGGTCCTTGAACTACTTGGTCTTCACTATTTTATGCATATATTTATGTGATTTGTATATGTGCAAAAGTACCAAAAATTCATGGCTTGCTCCTTTAGATGAATGAACCAACCCATTCCATATATATGTGTGTGTGTGGGGGGGGGGGGGGGGGGGTGTGTGATGTCTCCAATTTCTGGATAATCATATGAGACACATAGAAGCTAGATGTGCCCAGGCACTAGTCTTTTAAGCAATTCAAGGTTATCTCTGGGAGCCACAACATCTTCTGGTGCCATTGTTGGGGAGCGTATTGAAGGATTTTTCCCCTGGGATACGACAAGTTGAGCACTCTTTGTGTAGGTGAGAAAAGGTGTTCTGATTGCATCCACATCACCTTGGAAACTCCACAAACCCCCTTATCATTTATCATCCTAGCTTTTAAAAGGCCTCAGACTCGCTCATATACCTCAGCAAAAAACCCCATTTGTATATGAACCCGAGAAATTATTTTTCAGGAAAGTATGGAAGGAGAAAACTCATACTACCTGTGCTACCATCTCATCAATATTTGAATCTTCCTCATCCAACTCCCAACTCATTATTATTTACTACTTAGGATTTACTCCTAAGACCCTACATACCCTGCTTTCAGTCTAATCACTCCAACCACTATGGTTGTGGCCCAAGTTCCTAAGGAAAATCTCAATCCCCCTCCATTAATTCGGATGGATGTTTCGGGTCTTTTGTTGAATAAATATGCCCCTCTTGGTTTACCTCAGCCTCTAAGTGTTATGCCCCAAGACTACCTAAAGCTTTCACCTAGGTTCAATGGGGAGGATGAAAACACTGCACAAAGAGACATTGAAACATTCTGTGCTTTTGCTGAGAATCTAAATGTAGAAGAGTTGGATGTGGTCCCGAGACTCTTCATACAATACCTTGATGGAGAAGGCATAAAATGGTTTAAAGCCCTACCTAATGCCTTCATCACCACCTGGGAGGAACTTGAAAACTTTTTCACACAAAAATGGTGTGAAAATAGAAATCATGTGTACCTCCTCACAAAGTTTAATGCTATATGGAAGAAGTTGAAAGAGGATACTTCAAGATTTATAAAAAGGTTCAATAAGTAGTATAATAACTTGCCTAGTGAGATAAAGCCTCCTCCAGATGCCGCTCGCGTAGATTTTTTGGGAGCCTTTGAATCCAACTTTGGTTTTACCCTAAGAGAAAGGAAGTCTCTCACTTTAGATCAACTCCAAGTTGATGCTCTGGAGGTGGAAGAAACTTTCACCTCGAGAGGGAATTCAAAGGGAAAGAAAGAACCTATGGAGAATAAAAGGGGGAAAGAAGAAGCATCCTCCTTTGGTCAAGCTAAATAATAACCAGATATGAAGTGGGATGAAATGGATAAAATCATCAAGAGTTTATCACATAAGGTTGGAAAGCTTGAACTTGATAACAAGAGTCTCTCCAAACCGAATGCTCAAAGAAACAACCGGGGTTATAACCCACAGTACAGAAGGCCACCATTGCAGATACTTCCAAGGGATAGAAAGGAAAAACTCAAGTAGATCCCTCATCATCTATATTTAGAAGATGGTCCCAATGAACAATCGTCGGATACACATGAGATTCGAGGAAACTTGTATTTTGCTTTCTTTGAAGAAGAACATGAAAATATGGCTCACCAGAAGACCAGTCATGATAGAGAAGCAACAAAAAATGAGGAGGATATAGATTATTATTGTAAACAGTTTACAGATTTCATGCAAGAATAGCCACACTGAAATTATGATCTAAGATCTTCAAGAAAGAGGTCAAGGGAACCCGAACGACAAGAGGGAACTGCTCCCCAATTTATTCCCCCAGTACCAGATAAAGGGAAAGGTAAGTTGAATCCTGACTCTTCCAAGATAAAAGTCTCCTCAAATAAGGAAAGCAATAGTTCCGAGGGACACACAAAAAATGAGGCACTTGTTCTGCAAAAAGATGCCAGTGGTAAGGAAGGAGAAGCAGAGCCAGGAGGTATGGAAAAAGTCCAACCTACATTCAATCTTCAGAAAGAGCTTGAAAAGGTAAAGATTCGTGTTCCTTTGGTTGAGCTTATAAAGTAGCCTACTTATAAAGCTCAAGTCTCTCAATTCATGCATC
This sequence comes from Pinus taeda, assembly GCA_000404065.3. NCBI lineage: Eukaryota > Viridiplantae > Streptophyta > Pinopsida > Pinales > Pinaceae > Pinus > Pinus taeda. The sequence goes on from APFE031462102.1 coordinate 70,691, forward strand.
CATCCACTCAGCACCAACCCATGACAGTTTAAACCTTCAAGAGGAGAGGCCAATGGTTGTTTTTGGGCCGCATGTGGAAGAAATCGATCCTTCTACTACACCCTTCTACGTGACCCTAGTAATCCATGACCTCTTATTACATAATTTCATGTTGGATTCTAGAGCCTCGCATAACCTCCTACCCCTAGCAGTGATGGAACAGTTGGGCTTGCAGATCACCAGGACCTACAAAGACCTATACACTTTTGACTCTAAGAGGGTCAAATGCTTGGGAATGATAAAGAATCTGGTGGTAAACTTGGCTAAGATCCCTATGAAGAGCGTGGTAATGGACATAGTAGTGACAAACATTCCCCCTCAGTTCAGCATGCTCTTATCTAGATCTCGGGGTTCCAAGGTGGGGGGCTCTATCAAGTTAGATCTAACTTATGCCACTATTTCTATTTTTGGAGGCGAAGAAAGGAGGTTGTACAAAGAGTCCAAATTTCAAAAAACTGTGACCCCAATTGAAGGTTCTAAAAATTATCTAGTGTATAGAAAAGAAAGCGACCTCTCCTGCTTGTTCCTAGAGGAAGATGAGACCATCTTAGAAAAAACATCAGTACACCTAACAAGGTAGTTAGAACACCGTCACACAGATGAAAATCAAGTGTGGAATTTATACTTTGACAGAGCGAATTCCAAAGAGTAAAATGGAGCAAGAGTATTGTTGGTACCTCCCGAGGGTAACTTGATACCCCTCTCATACAACCCATAGTTTGAGTCAACCAACAACATGGAAGAGCATGAAGCATTGCTCCTTGGGTTACACACAATAAGGAATGTGAATATCAAATGCTTAACTATGCATGGAGACTCCGAGCTGATTATAAAGCAGATTGAACGATTTACAAAAGTAAGTAGGGAGTTCACTAACTCAATTAGGAGGTTCACGGAGGAGATTAAAAGAGTTGAGCATCAATTACCAATTTGGGGACACATATTAAAAAAAATTTCCAAGGATTTTATGAGGTACATGATGGTTTTAATTGTTGAATTTCTAGAGAAAAATGGAATAAGGTCCAGTACCCTGATGTTGAGATAGGTTCATTGGAAGGTTGGTTTTCAGAATCAGTTTAATTTTGAGTTACCACTCCCTTTCTTCTCCTGCTTGCTCATAAGAGATATGAGCAGAACCCAGGCAAGTAGTCATTTGCTTAATTGGCTGCATTGGAGAGAAAAGATCACTTAGTATATAAACTTTCAGTAGGTATGGACAATTATCATTAAAGTTTGAAGCCCGAGGAGAAGGCCCTAAGACTTTGGTGATGTGTTGTCAAATTTTTTTATATTTCTTAAAAGTTTCCAGCTATGTAAGTCAGTCAGTTAGTAAATCTTACAATCATTTAGTCAATTTGCAGTCAGTTGGTTAATTTTTCAGTTTTTATGATGACTCCATGCCCAAAGGAGAAGTTCACAATTTGTAGGTTCTCAACACCTTACTAGCAAGGTATTATCCCTAGGTGGAGCCAATATTGTCACCTTCTGAAAAGAGAGTTCTAGTTCCACAAAGAATACCAAAGAGCATAGAATTTTGCAGCCATATTCCAAACCACAAAAGATCTCAAAGTTAAATTGGACCCTCTCCATTGGATAATGTTTGAAATAATCTATCCAACGATAGGTGGAAGTCCAAAAAGGGACTCTTCGATTAGAATTTAGAGCAGGTTGAAGATACCCTTTCAAATCCAGAAAACAAAGGGAAAATGGCTAAGGGTTAGGCTCATCGCAAATCACAATCGGGGCTATTTTGAAATAGTGGCAGGGGAAGACAATGAAATCTGTGATCAATTAATTGGCGATATCAAAAATCACAAATCAACGAGTCCCAAGACATGGCACATCGTCTTATCAGTGATCGGAGGGCCCTGGGCACAATCTATTTTCTTATCAGCAGTGCAGAGTTCCTACATATCAGGTTTCGCGCAACATCGGAGGTCCCGCAATCCCGCAGATCGACAATTCTAGATGGGACTTGAGGTTAAAAAGACTGCAAAGTGGATAAGTACCGATATAGTATAAAGCGCCGAGAGGGGACGAAAACCATTTAACAAAGGATTGTAGCGAAAAACCAAGGGCAAGCGTGCCCTTTTCTCTCTCCTCAAGTGGGCCACGTAGTGGAATACCATTGGTCCCTAAGAATCCACATGACAGCTAATGTCAACATGATGTGGTAGTACGAAGGACACGTGGCACGTAGATTTTGCTTTTTAGTGGTCCTATGGGGGCATATCCAAGCAACATGCATCACCACTCAAGAAGTGCCATGTGGCATTGATGACATCACCAAAGGGGATTCCCACATATCAGCGATCAACGAAGTTAAAGGGTCGCAACTCCAATTAAAAGTATTTGATTGCAATTTTCAATAAAGGGGGCTTCGATAAGAGGGTTGGCCCGTGATCAAACAGAGGGCCAAAGAACCAAGGGATAAACCCAAAAGGGGCCAATCCCACAGATCGGTGATCGAACAGGCCAAAGTTTCTCCTCCGTTGAAGTCCCTCCCGGCTTGCAATTGTGATATGTAGGAACTCTTCCAGATGCAATATTTTATACAATAGATTGAAATGGTTTTCGAGTCCATCCCTTTTCAAAGGCTACATATTAATTAAACCCCCCCCCCCCGCCCCCCATCTCTAGATGGCCTAGATTGACTCTGCCCAGATCAACAGCTCCCAAGCCTTTTCACCCCCCCCAACCATGTTTCCCTTTATCGGTAAGGGGGGGTCCAAAAAAGCATATTCCCTGCCAGGACCCGCCACTATGTGTCCCTCTCATATTGTTTCGCACCCCCCTCACTTACCACATACCGCTCATGTCCCCCTCTAAAAACCACTCATCCTTACACTCTCTCCCATATTGCAATTGTGACTGTGATACCCCGAGTGGGCCCAATCCCACAGATCAATGATCAAAAGTGTCAAGGGGAGATACCAAAGGAAAAACATTATAAATTTTCATTATGCGGTATTCCATGTAACAAAGGAAAAATACCCCCTGAGGGGAGTCCAAAGGCCCTAGCGCCCGAGGACTAAACACCTGGTCATATCCCCTAGACACATGAAGCAAAAGGGGCTGAAGTGGACCTGAAGGCCTCGTCTTGTTGGGTGTGAAGCCTAATTATCTTCTTTATTCAGAGGTATCATCGCATTGGACCCTAGTTTGTAATGTGGCAGCAACACTGCCCATAATATTTGCACTACAAGGGGGGTCCAGGGGTGAATAATTTCATAGTCAATCTAGGTTGTTCATTAGGTGAAGATCTGATGGTAGAAGTTATGTTTAATTTAGGTTTTTTTCCTCTAGAAGGCAACCCCTCACTATATATGAGGGAATTTTATTGCGTCTATGTAGATATGTATTCTGAATGAGAAAGAGAGAGGATATTGTGTGAGACCGAAGACGGAATTACAATGGATCTGTTGTAGGTTGTATCTCTTCAGTTTGTTGGATAATATAAAAGGAAGGACTGGTTATTTCCCGTGGATGTAGCGCAAATTGGGTAAACCACGTATATCTGTGTCTCTCTTGTTTTATGTGTTTTCTTTGTTTATATTTTTGCAATATATTTTATGTGTTCCATTTCTCTGTAATATATAATTTTCTAATAACTGGTATCAGATTTGAAGGTCTATTTCGCTGATAAAATCGCAGGAGATAAGGGTTCCTGGTTCGAGTGGGAGCAAAGGTGGAAGATGGTAGGTTTAGGGTCGAAAAATTAACGGCCAAAACTACCAGCTACGGAAGATGCAGATGGAAGATTATTTGTACTAGAAATATCTATACCAGCCATTGAGCGGAAAGGCAAAGAAGCCAACAAGTATGACAGACACAGAACAGGATATTATCGACAGAAAGGCACTTGGAACAATACGGTTGTGCCTAGAGGCATCGGTAGCCTTTAATATTTCAAAGGAAATGACAACAGAGGGTTTAATGTCGGCATTGGCCAAACTATATGAAAAACCCTCAGCCTCAAATAAGGTATTTCTTATGAACCGTTTATTTAATATGAAGGTGTCAAAAGGCGGATCTGTTGCTGATCATTTAAATGAATTTAATACAGTTACCAGTCAGTTAATTTTTGTAGGGGTAACTTTTGATGATGAAGTTAGGGCTCTATTATTTTTGTGCTCATTGCCAGAAAGTTGGAATGGTTTAGTTATGGTCATTAGTAACTCTGTCTTTGGATCTAGTACTTTAAACTTTGATGATGTTGTTGGTGAAATCCTTAGCAAGGAAATGTGACGGAAAAGCTCCGGTAAGACATCAGGTAATGCTTTAACTGTAGAGACTACGGGAATAAAAATGGAAAGAGAAAAGAGCCCAGGATATCACAGTAAGTCAATGAAAGGTAAATCCAAGTCCAGATTGGGGATAGTGTGCTAGAAATGCAAGAAGAAAGGACACCTAAAGAAAGATTGCAAGTCTCAGAAGGGAAAAGAAGGAGACGCAAAGCAAGAAAACAATCATGAAGTGAATGTGACAGGTGATGTGTTGCAAGATGCTTTGATTCTTTCATTAGAAAATACTATGGATGCCTCGATGGTAGATTCAAGGGCCTCATTCCATGCCACACCTGATAGAATCATTTTCATGATTATGTTCAAGGAGATTTTGGACAGGTTCGATTGGGTGATGATAAACCTTGTAAAATCATTGTAATGGGTACAAGTTTCATAAAACAACAGAACATAAATAAATGGTTATTGAAGGAGGTAAGGCATGTTCCAGATCTAAAGAAAAATCTGATTTCAATAGGGCATTTGGGAAGTGAAGGCTGTGTGACTACTTTTACAGATAAAACTTGGAAGGTCACTAAAGGAGCCCTGATAATAGCAAAAGGAGAAAAGGTTGGTACATTGTATTTATGCAATGGTATTTCTAATTCTATTAACGCTTTAACCTCTACAGGAGAAGATAGGGCATTGTGGCATCATAGGCTTGGGCACATGAGTGAGAAGGGGATGTAGATTCTTCACTCAAATTTTTTTTTGCCTGATTTGAACCATGTTGATTTAAAATTATGTGAGAATTGTGTTTAGGGAAAACAGAAGAGAGTCAGATTCCTCAGAGTTGGGAAAGAAAAGAAGAGCAAAAAATTAGAGCTTGTGCATACAGATGTATGGGGACCTACTCAGGTATCATCTCTCAGTGGATCTCATTATTATGTTACTTTTATTGATGATGCAACTAGACAAACTTGGATTTATTCTATTCAAAATAAATTTGATGTATTTGATACTTTCAAGAAATGGAAAGCTTTGGTTGAAAATGAGACAGGAAAAAGGTTAAAGTGTCTCAGATCAGACTATGGAAGTGAATATTGCAGCAACGAGTTTGATAGACACTGTTTAGAGAATGGAATTCGCAGAGAGAAGACAGTTCTAGGAACACCACAAGAAAATGGCGTGTCAGAAAGGATGAATAAGACAGTCATGGAGCGTGCAAGGCGCGTGAGATTCCATGCAAGATTGCCTTTACAATTTTGGGCAGATGTTGTAGATATTGTTGTTTATCTAATAAACAGAGGGCCTTTAAGTTCCTTAGATGTTGGTATTCCAAAGGAGGCATGGACAGGTAAAAAGGTAAACTACTCATTTTTAAAGACTTTTGGTTGTGAAGCCTTTGTCCACATTAATAAAGAAAATAGAACAAAGCTTGAGGAAAAATCAAAGAAATGTACCTTTATTGGATATGGTGTTAATGATTTTGGTTATCGCTTTTATGATTATGAAAAACACTAAATCATTAGAAGTAGAGATTTCATACTCAAGGAAAAGGCTTTGTATAAGGATCAACTGTAGGAAAAGAAACAGGAAAAAGAAAATAGAGAATACACAGTGCTTGATGAGATCGCAAAAAATGTGATGGTGCATGAAAATCATAATGATCAACAACCAGAACAACAACATCAAACACAATAACAACAAGCACCGCAAACACCTGAAAGTGGTGTTAGAATATCTACCAGGATAAGTAGACTCCATGAACGATACTCTCCTTAATTATATTATTTATTGTTGACTGATTCTGGTGAACCATAATGTTATGAATAAGCAATGTAGGTAGAAACCAGGAAGAAGTGGGAGCAAGCCATGAAAGAAGATATCGACTCCTTAACACATAACTAGACTTGGAACTTAGTTAGGTTGCCTGCAGGTAAAATAAAATTGTAGAATAAATGGGTTTACAGGTTGAAGGAAGAAGATGGAGGTAGAAAAAGGTATAAAGCTAGACTTGTTGTGAAGGGGTTTGCATAGAAAAGGGTATAAAACTTGATGAGATATTTTCTCCTGTTGTTAAAATTACTTCAATCATAACTATTTTAAGTCTAGTAGCAGCTGAAGATTTGCATCTTGAGCAGTTAGATGTAAAGACAAACTTTCTCCATGGGGATTTTGGAGGAAGAGATATATATATAGCAGCCACAAGGATATGAGGTAAAAGGGATGGAGAAACTAGTGTGCAGGTTGAAGAAGATCTTGTATGGATTAAAATAAGCTCCAAGGTAGTGGTATATAAAATTTGACAGGTTTATGTCTGAAAAATGTTATACTAGATGCCACTCTAATCATTATGTTTATTTCAAGAGGAAAAATTATGGTAGTTATATTATATTGTTATTGTATGTAGATACAATTCTTGTTACAGGTTCTAACATGCAGGAAATAAATGTGCTCAAAAGAAAACTAGCGAACTCATTTGCAATGAAGGATTTGGGTGCTGCAAAACAAATCCTTGGTATGAATATAGCTAGAGACAGGAAGAATAAAAAAAATAACATTGTCTCAGAGTGAGTACATAGAAAAGGTGTTGAAAAGATTTAATATGCAAAATGAAAAACCGGTTAGTATACCTTTGGTTAGCCATTTCAAACTAAGTAAGGAGGTGTGTCCTAAGACTCAGGAATAAATGTCTTATATGTATAAAGTTCCATATGCATAAGCAGTTGGAAGCTTAATGTACGCAATGGTATGCACAAGGCCCGATATTGCACATGTAGTGGGAGTTGTAAGTAGGTACATGAAAAATCCAGGAAAATAACATTGGATGGTGGTGAAGTGGATTCTCGGGTATTTGAGAGGTACCACAAATCAAACATTATGCTTTGGTGGTTCAAACATTGCTCTACAGGGATATGTTGATGTAGATATGGCGGGTGATAAAGATAACAGGAGGAGAACCACAGGGTATGTGTTTACTGTAGGTGGAACAACTGTTAGTTCAGTTTCGAAACTGCAAAGTGTTGTTGCACTCTCAACAACGAAAGCAGAGTATGTTGTTGCTACAGAGGCTAGTAACGAAATGATTTGGTTACAAAGGTTTCTAGATGAATTGGGTAAGAAACAAGACTTGGGCAAGTTATACAGTGACAGACAAAGTACCATACATCTTGCAAATAACTTTGCATTTCATTCCAAGACTAAACATATATAGCTCGAGTACCATTTCATACAGTTAGCATTGGAAGATGGACAGTTGAAGCCGTAAAAGATACACACTAGCTAGAATCTTGCAGATATGTTAACAAAAGTTGTAACCAGGGAGAAACTGAGATTATGCTCAGTTTCAATTGGTCTTCAAGTATGACGAATAATATGAGAAACAACCAAGTCCAAAGTGGAGTCATTGTCCAACAAATGAAGCAATGATGGAGTTGCTATAATTAGTCTCCAAGTGGGAAATTATTGGGTGTGGAGCCTGATTATCTTCTTTATTAAGAGGTATCACCGCATTCGACCCCAGTTCGTAATGTGGTGGCAATGTTGCCCGTAATATTTGTGCTACAAGGGGGGTTTATGGGGGATGTTGAAATCTTTAGGAGCCCCCCCCTCCCTAGGCGGGGGATCGGGGGCAGCGCCCCCGAAGCTAAAAATAGATGTAAAATTGCCTTGTAAAATGCTGTAATTTCGTAGTCAATTTGGGCCATTGATTAGGCAGAGATCCGATGGTAGAAGTTCTATTTAATTTAGGGTTTTTTCCCTAGAAGGCAACCCCTCACTATATATGAGGGAATTGTATTGCGTCTATGTAGATCTATATTCTAAGTGAGGAATAGAGAGGAGATTGTGTGAGAGCGAAGAGGGAATTACAATGGATATATTGTAGGTTGTATCTCTTTAGTTAGCTAGATAATTTAAAACGAAGGACTCGTTGTTTCCCGTGGACATAGCCCAAATTGGGTGAACCATGTATATCTGCGTCTCTCATGTTTTATGTTTTTTCTGTGTTTATATTTATGCAATATATTTTATGTATTCCATTGCTCTGCAATATATAATTTTCTAACACATCCTGTAAAGGATTTTAATGGAAAATCTAGAATGCGAGAACTCGACAACCAAGTAGTGCAGAACTTTAAGGAGAGGTGGCTTGGGAGCTTTGGTATTTAATAAAGGAGATGCAACATTCAAACTCGACATGGACAGACCTAGACAAGCCCCTTGGTGACACGAAATCCTGGTCGACACCGACATAAGTAAACAAGGACTTAGTATCTCGGGAGGACTTGATTATCTAGCATGGTGCCCCCATAGAAAGGGAAGACAAAGTCCCGCCTAGGGTTCCTCTGCTTCAGCACTATGGCAAGAAACTAATAGCGCATAGTCCCATCTTGAAAGGATGAATGGTTCAAGCAGTAAAGGCAGAAGCAACGGATGTCGACTAAGTAACACAGGAGGCCAGATTGTGAGCAAAATTCAACCTGAAGCAGAAGAAATCACAGGGATGGGCAAGAAGATATTTTGTTAACATTCTTATCTGACTGTTGACTTGTTTTATTACCCTATAATGTGCTAACATTAAATGAGGCAATTAATATTTTGTAATGTTTTTGGACCACAAATCCATCCCTGGCCGAGACAGCTAGTCGGTCTGACAGCTGAGACTCGAAAAAATATATTATTTTTGTAATGAATGTTCAAACTCTCCCCTCTCCAGATAAATAGTGGGAACCAACACTTTACAAAGGTTCAAAAATCCTAAAGAAAACACTACATGTTATTTTCAGATTGTATGAATGTATGATATGCATCTTACGAAATATAAAGAAAATGGTGGTGATACGCCCTTCGAGTACTACAATATGTTATCCCTCTATTAAAACCCATTATTCTCATTTTTCTTCTTTGAATTCATGTAATCATAGCTGCTGTAATATTTCATGCTTTCTTATAGATTCATTTGTATTGACTTGTTAATGCATGTGCATGTATGAATTATTGGGATTATATCTTTAAAACTGTGCTCCATGAATCATAGCACCTAGTCTCTCTTTTGTCCATTATATCTACATGTAACTTAGACAAGTGTAGAAATTCTTGATGCTTCAAGCTCTATGTGTTAAGTGTAGAATTCTTGATGCTTTAAGCTCTATGTGATGAGTTACTCCTTCTCCTTACCCTCTCTCATTGCCCTATCAAATCTTATTAAACTGTAGGTCCTTGAACTACTCGTCCTCCACTATTTTATGCATATATTTTTGTGATTTGTATATGTGTAGAAGTACCAGAAATTCATGGATTACTCCTTTAGATGAATGAACCAACCCCTTCCATATATATATATGTGTGTGTTGTGTGTGTGTGTGTGTGTGTTTGTGATGTCTCCAATTTCTAGAGAATCGTATGAGACACACAAATTCTAGATGTGCCTAGTAACTAGCCTTGTAAGCAATCTGAGGTTGTCTCTGGGACTGGCAACGGAGAGATATCCATTGTCACCTCAACTAAGGCTCCCTACTCTGGAAATTCACTAATGGGAGGAGACCTGGTATATGAGGAATCACAAGATGAATGGATCAATGAAGATATAAGGAGTGATTCCAAAGGCCTATTCACAAGAGAGACTCAATAAGATGGGTTGCTTGCTTTAGAAGCAAGGTGATAGGCTCTCTAGGAATCGATTGGAGGGATTTCAATGTTAGGGTTTAAGAAGATGTCTTACCAAGGAAGCCCATAGACTCAAAATGCCTTATGAATGCTTGGCTTCTAAGTGGTCTTTGCAGAATTGGAATCAACAAGTTGCGGGACCATAAAGGGCTAAGCGGACCAAAATTAGGTCAAGTATATGGAGTTGATAAACCAAAGATGTACTTCACCTAATTAGGGAAGAAAAGAGGATCAAATAACTAATATTATTTGAATGATTTGATGTTATGAGCCTAATGAGGTTACTAGCCAAAGGAAACATAGGGTAAGAAATGGTCCTTGAGATAGGGCTTGCTATATCTTGAGATCACACCATCAAATTTGCTTCAAATTTGGAGGGCCTCTGGAGAAAAAATCAACTCAATTGTGGACCTAAACTCGAAGTGTTTGGATAGCTAGAGCGTGAGATAATTGATGCCTTAGATGACCCATGAAGGCTAGGCCTAGAAAGAATAGGAGAGGTGAAAGGAATAAGCTTTGAAAGTAATCACCTATGGAGGATTAATGCCTTGTCCTTTGGGAGAGATGGATTCAAGGATAGTTTATGGTTCATAAAGAATTCATCCAATGAAGGATGCCTTCAACAACTTCGCATGGCCTTTAGAGAATGGGAGAAGCTACTGTAAGGACTTTATACCTAATTTTCAATAAATGATGACTAGTCAAGATGTTTTTAACATAAATTATCTCTTGGAACATTCACCCATTAATACATTTCCCATGACATGATGCAACATTATAAAGAACAAAATTCCTACAATTTCGTATAGAGGTAGTAAATTTCAGACTTGTATAGAAAAAATCCCAGCAACATTAATGTGACAAAAGTAAATGACAAGAATAAGCATTAAAATAGCATGTATATGTATAAAATAGTATATATAATCATTAAATTATGCCAATACTGAAGCTCCAAGACAAAAGAGAGATATCCAAACATCAAAATTCATCCATATCATCCAAAATCTCCTCCAAGATGGATAACGAAGATCTCACAAGAGCTAAAAACCCAATAAAAGTGATGACGATAAAAATGAATCATCTCACTTCTATTTATACACTCTCTAATGAATTAAATTTAGCTAAATTGGCCTAATTGTGCCCCTAAAACCTAAAATAAAATAATGTGCATAATAACAATACTTTTGGTGACAAGCCCACCAAATAGCTCAACAATGTAAAGATAAGCCTCTCAAGTGGGTCGAAGGACCAAAAAAGTGAGTCATTGGGCCTTTGAGTAGGACTAATAAAGTCCAAAGGGTGCCATAATTTAGAAATGGACTCCAAACATATTGGACAAGGGTTTGGACCATTTTTTTCCAAACAAGAACCTGTGATGCTCCAAAGTGGGTGTGGGGGCACAAGGACGTCCTCATGGGTTGCCAAATGGATCGAATATGCTTGTAGACCATCTACAAAAGTTGGAGTAATGACATAATCCCTTCCTCTACAGTGGGAGATATCATGGAACATATGCCAAGTGTATGGTGCAACTGTGTGGCCGAATGACCATGGTGAACAAAGTGCATCATTCGCATCCCAAAGGTGGAACATGAGTAATCAATGAGTTTTATTAGGGATCCATGAAGTAATTTTTTCGATGGTAGAGACCCATGGCTCTCTACGCTCACCCTAAAAGTACAAATGTGGCCCTCTAAAGGGCTAGGACCCCATATAGGGAGACCAAGCCCCAAATGAATACTCACCTGCAATCCTGCATAAGATCCAATGCATTCCCTTGCCCTCCAATACAACAAGTCATTATAATAATCAAGTAATAAAACTTATAAGTCATGAGATCAATGGGATACGTCATGGTGGAATGCCCTTCCAAGCTTAGTAGGGGGGTTAACCAAGGACCCTATCAGGTCATTTCAACCTTTAAATAGGGTGAAATGTCCATGGTACATCCCTCAAGTGGTAGGTTGAAAAATGATATAATAATGGAATGGAGTGGGGATCAGGGGGATTTTCTAGACCACATGTCAAGGTGCAAGGGTAGCTATAATAAGGGAAACCCACACTTGGATATATGAGTTTAGGAGGGAGAAAATGGTGGTACATGAGTTACCCAAACCTTTGTTTTTCCACCCTTATTCATATGCCTTTTTCCTTTGATTGATTTTTCTTCATAACTGCTCTTGGTACTGCAGACCTATTACCTACACATATCAAAGACCAAGCACACTGACAACATGTTTTTGTGGTGTCTTATGATCACCCATGCTTAGTATTAGGTCATAAAACCAACAAGAAAATAAATTTTTATTCTAAATGCAACTATTCTAGCATGATAATATCATATGATTTTAGTTATGATGAGAAAATTAGCATGCCATGCATCCTACCTAACATACATATTACATCGTACAAGTACTAAGTGTAATCATAAAGCCAATGAAACCAGGACATTACTAGATCAGTATAAAAACATTTTCCCAATTATTACTTATGTAGCAAATGTAAGAGCAAGTACAAAAACAATCATATGGAGGGTCACCGGGGCGGGATGTGGGAAACTATAATTCCCATGCATGGAGGATCATAGGAGAAGAGGGAACAGAGGGATGTAATCTACTCCACGATATCCTCTCCTCTATCCAAAAGATAGAGATGTCAACAATGAGGATCATAAAACTTTAATGGATGTCAACCTCAGGCATATCACTTTCATCATGGTCCTTATCATTTATGTCATGTTTCATGGCCACCATAGGGTCATGATTAGTAGGAAAGGGATATTGATGAGATGGATATACATAATAAGTAGGTTGCCCAAAATGTTCACACTTAGGAGAGATGGAGGATTCCACGTCATTCATGATAATGTAAGAAGGGTTGAGGAAAGGGTCCACATGGGACTCAACTATGTTAGGATAGGGTCCCTAGGGTCAATTTTGGGTTAGTTTAATCAAATTTTTAATAGAATTTTGTAAAGAATGTAAAGTCTCCGCGAAATGTGGAAGAAGAGTACGCAACTATGTAGGATTCAAAGGGGTTATAGCCCCTTGTATGGGTAAGTGATAGGTTAGTTTTGAGAATCACCCATAGGTCGCAATTCATGTTATTGTAATAGAAAGGCTAAAAATATTTGAGTCGTAGCGAGTGGAGAAGTACAAGTGTAAGGGCAAGTGCTAAGGTAGGAAAGCTCTATTTCCTGTACTTAGGTGAAAGGGGAAGGCTCCTGCAGTTGAGTGTGCAAATACCTTGGCAAGTTCACTGTTGAGTGTGCAAAGACCTTGGCAAGTTCACAGTTGAGTGTGCGGGCCCCTGCAACTGGGTGCGCAGGGTGGAAGAATCTGTAAATTGAACGTTGAATCTAATAAGACTAATTTTGGACCAAATTTATTGCATCTGTACCTTGTTCTCATTTCTATTAAGTTTATGCATTATCGCTTAATGACTTCTTTCTGTGAAATAAAGTGTATGTTCTGCACAAATCTTTTGAATCTTTAATATTCATGCATGAAGAATGTAATGAAGTGGTTTCACGAAGGTAGTAGCTAAATTTGTTATGATAACTGTTCGAAGCGGGAAGATCTGTGTGAAGGAAGATCTAGGTTTATTATCTACTAAGAGAAATTTTGTAAGCCTTCTTCTTTTATGTCTGAAAAGCCTAGTCGTAGACCTTCTCGAAGGTCTGGGAACCATTTGGATAGAGTTGCAGTAGTGAACCATAGGAAGATATAGATCTGCGTGAAGGCAAATCTGAGCTACAAGGGCTTCATATTACATATCACACAGTCTCTGGTTGCAGAAATCTAGTTCTAGCATCCCCTAATACTACTTCCGGTGAGACTATAGCCTACATTATACAGTATTGTCGAAAGGGTCAAAAGTTAGGGATTTGTTAGTTGGCGTGAATAACTATGAACCTGGGTCAGGCCCCCTTAAGCCAACAAATGGTTCCATTACCAGGGTCGGGATCTATCTAAGAGATGTGTGATAAATGGTTTCCTATAAATAAAGAGATTGTGAAGTGGATTGACTGAAAAGTGCATGTGTTTGCAACTCAAGAGAACATGAGCCCTAAATTATCCAAGGAGCAGTGGTTGCAAAGATATTTATACACAAAAGGGGCTGAAGCATTCTTTTGTTTCTTCCCTGACAAACTACATGAGTGGTTGTCTAAATTGGTTGATTGTTAAGGGACATGGAGGCTTAATGGACCTATAGTTTGGACTTCAGAACTGGTGTGACGTCTGGAAGCATCAGGAATAAATATCACACGAGTCGTGGATAATTTGATTGATTACACGCTTGGAAGTTTTGTGACTGAGTTCGCAATCAATAGAAATATCAGCTATAGCAAAGAAGAACGTAGGCTCTTTAAGGGACCACGAGGTAATTATTTCAAATCATTAAAGACTTGGATTAAAATGTTGTTATGTGAAAAGAGGTTTATGCAGTTACCTTGATGTTTGGGGCTACTCGAAGAGAGAGATTCTTTAGAAAAAATGAAGGATCAAGCTCAGAGTATAGTGCACTCATTGAACCCCCTTCAAGCGACAATGAAAGGACAATGCTGACGACACCGTGAAGTGCAGTTCACTTAATTAAGCAAGGTATCTCGAGGATACCTCATCCATCCACTCCACCTCCACCTCCATCTCATATGCCTACACCTTCACCTCCACCTCCATCTCATATGCCTACACCTTCACCTCCACCTCCACCTCCACATCATATGCCTACACCTTCACCTCCAACTCCACTTGCACCATTCAACATGACAAACACGATGAAGATGCCGGTTTTTAAAGGGGTAGGGAGCAAAGATCCCAAACATTTATGGTTTGTTGTAGCAGTTGTATCGATGGAACAACATATTATAGATGATAGCATCAAGAAAGCATAGCTAGTCACAACCTTACGAGATCTAGCATTGACATGGTACATTAAGTACTGCACTGATAACCCCACCGTGATGTTGGCAAAGACCCAACAAGCTCTGAACAAGGAGTTTAGAAAGCCTAAGTTAGAGGCGCAATCAGTGAATGAGTTTAAAGAAATCTGAGAAAAGATAGATGAAACACGGGATTTTGAACAAAGGTTGAAATTGCTGATCTGGAAAACCAATATGGAGATTACAGATTCCTAGCATCGCGACTGGTATATAACATCTCTCTTCCTCCACCTAAGAGTGCCTCTGTCACAACAAATGATAGCAACACAAGCAAAAGCCTTAGAAATTGCAATGAGGTTGGACGCCTCACCCATACAAGATACAAACCTTGGAGTGCGACAAATTCACTCATAGCTAGAAAGCCTGCACTTGGAGTTGCAAAGCCTGAATAAAGGAAGGGAAGCCCAGCCGGAGGTGCACGCTGAAATCTAGTGCTTGAAGTGCAAGGGCCATGGGCATGATAAGGACCATTGCCTGGTTTATAAGAACTATTTTCTTGGGGGAGACCTATTCCCCTGAAACCAGATAATAATGTTAGGCCAAGCATGGGTGTTGGAGAGGTAAATCCCCTCTACAGATAGAGGCGATCCCTACTAGCGCAGAACGGGTCTAGAAACAATCAATCAATGCTACTATGCAAGCTCCTAGTTGCAATTAAAAAGTGGGCAATGAACACCTACTTGGATTCCATCACTATTGTTTGATGAAGAGATGCCGCTCTCGCTCCTTTTCTCTGGTCGGTCACGATCCTCCACTATCCTCGTGGATGGACACCTGCACATGCAAAGAGAAAACAAACACAAGTGTGAAATCTAGTAAAAGCAACTATACATCAGTCAGAAAGGATGTAATTCACATCAACCATTACAAGACAAATGAGAATGGAACCATAACAGTATTCATCTATCTTTTATTAATCAAAAACAGAGAAAGGTACAACCAATGTTCTGACGCTGAGTCCTTCTCAAGAGGGTCCAGCCAGCAAGTCCCATAAGCATTCACCCTTGGAGGTAAATCTCCCAAGACAAACAACTCTCTCTCTCACACAAGGCAACAAGACTTCACAAACTTCCTTAAGCTCTCTAGCAATCCACACTTAACACACCAACTACCTATTAGGAGCAGCACTAAAGCACTATGAATTCCTCTATGTCAAAAACTATATCCAAAAACTAGCTGCTCACGGAAATGGTGGAGGCTTATATAGGAGAAGGAGTCTCCATGAATGGTGGAAGGATAAGCTTATCTCCAAGAAAGGTGGCTCATATGATGAATAGACATGCCATAGAAGGGAGGGCGACATTCACAAGGCCAACAACCAGGTCTGGAGTCATATGGAAGGCTGGCTGTTAGAACAAACTCGCCCAAACAGGATCAGCGCGGGTGTATAACTGGACTGGCGTGCTGACGTCACATCTCAATAACGGAGGAGGCTATGTCAGCGCGACTTAATACAACAGAGGATGCGCTGGCTATGAAATTCGACCAGCGCAAGAAACCCGTGTGCTTCTGCGCTGGCAGCGCATCAGCTGCACTAGCAGCCGCCAGTCAGCGTGGTTATTTCAATAACAGTCGCGATGATCAAATAAACTTTGGCATAGAGGGTTATTTGGCCAATTCAGAGAGCATGAGCATGATGGATTTGATTTCATGACACTATAGGGAGACTGACAGGGAGACAGTGACAAATTACTGTGTAACAATGGGAGTTGCACCATGGTGTGTTATCTGTCAAGTTACAGGACATCATGCGACTGCTAATTTTCATTTACTACAGAAGTTTGTACAGACCCCTAAGCAGTTGTTTTGCAATTTCTGTAAATCTATCGGTCATGATGAACGTCATTGTAGAAATTATGAGTTGATGATAGATAGAACCCCTACCTACCGAATGCAAGCAGAAAATAGGCCTCGGGATCAGGGCATAGGAGCAGCACGCAGAGGATTCCAAGGCCGAGAATGAGGAAGAGGGGGTGGAACTAGATGAGGACGTGGGCAAATAATTTTTTATAACTATGGCAAAGTTAGACGCTTCGCTCGAGATTGCACAAACCCCACGTATCTGTTATGTGAGTATTGCCGACATATTGACCATGTGATATAGGAATGTCTGATCCTTATGGAAAAGATGCAAGAAAATAAGACATAACCCAGTAGCCTACACAGAAAATCCAAATGATGAGGGAAAAGCCCCGTGAAGAAGATCAGAGCATAAATATAGTCACAAGAAGTGGTATGGCCACTGCTGCAGATAAGGGCAAGCAACCTGAGACTGATGGGTGGGTGTGCAAGGCTACTGAGAAAGAAATATACATTGACCTTAATCACGCTAAAGAGACCTTCATGGAAGTAGAAAAGAACTTTGTTGAGGCCTCCACCTCAGGAAGCCAAGAGAAAATGCCAAAAACTAGTACATCACAAGAGATAAATCCTTCAGTATTAGCTACTTTTCTAAAGACCTATATGAAGTTACTGCATGATAAGAAAGCAGTGGAAGGGCTACAAGAGTTAATCGACAAGTGTGTAAATAAAGGAAAGACTCTTGTTGAAAAACGCACCGTGAGAAAAATTGGTAAGCATAAGAAGCGAACGGGGTGCGAGATGAGGCTGACCACGCAAATAAGAGAATATGGAATGGACCAGGTAATGTTGGATCTAGGATCTAATGCAATCTCTTTCCTAAGCAGACGTGGGAAAGGATGGAGAGACTTGCGCTACAATGGTCTCCTATTTAGCTGCACATGGAAAATCAATAGAAGATTATTCCGATGGGGTGCCTATATGGTGTAATGGTAGATATTGAGGGCACTAGCATGCTGGTTGACTTTGAGGTCATTGAAATAGTGGATGATAGTAACCCATACCTCGTGCTACTAGGAATTGACTGGGATTTTGATATGGATGCGGTAATCAACTTGAAGAAGCGAAAAATGACATTTGAAAGAAAGTCGCTCAGGGTTGTAGTACCACTAGGCCCTGCTGAAGGAGCATGTTTTACTGAAATTGTTCGTGACTTTGTGGAAGAAGATGATGACTTAGATCAAATATACAAGATCATAGAACGGAATGAATATTGGATCAATCCTATGGCTTATGGATGAATTTTGTGGTATAGGGATAGCTCCTGCACCTCAGAGTCAGATGAAGAGCTTGAACACTACAGAATCGGTTGCATGAAGTATCTACACTCCAGTGCAATAGGATGACCAAATCACTGCGGTGTATCTCAACTGAGGTAAGGAAGCTTCCAAATTATGATGGTTTGATTTATATGGATCTATTTTTATATGAATTTGAAAGGGAAGTACTAGAAGAACATCGCTTCCAAGCACTGGAGTTGGCACTATGCACTACGCCTGCCCATTGGTGGGGTACACAAAAGGAGAGCTTCGTTGGATGGAAGGAATATAAAAGAATGATGAGATTAAGGTTTGGGTATGCTAATACCTAGATGACAGAATAGTATAGTGTGCAGGATGATCCGCACAATCATTTGGCATGATGGACTAAGGCTTGTGAAACAAAACCACAACCAGAATGGGTGCACATTTTTTGTCATACCTTAGACACAATTGCAATGAACTGGTATTTGGAAATAGAGCTTCCCCATGGGACAACTAAATGGGACATCTTAAGAGAGAGTTTCTTATTGACTTTCAACTTTGAGGATGGGTTTGAATGCATTGATGAAGCACTATAGGAGATAAAATCAGTTATATTCAGAACGCCTAAGGAGCCGATCGAATGGGCTCAGCCGGATTAGAGTACATAGTTGCGTCATGAGCTAGAATGTTAAAATGTGACTATTGAGGAGGAAGAAGAAGACCCAGTAATATTAACATTCCAGAGACAGAGGAACAACGCAAATTCGAAGGACCGAAAGCTAACAACCCAGATATATCAAAACCTTCGAACACTAGAAAAGTAAATATTGGATCTAAAGCAGAGCCTAAGTTCGTGAAGATAGGAGACTATTGGGATGAGGATATAGTCGATAAGGTGGTCGAACTACCAAGCGAATACCAAGATCTATTTCCAACAAAGTTTACAGATCTTAAGGGGATAGTTGGGGATTTGGGTGTTATGAAGATTACGTTGAAACCGGATGCGAAGCCTGTTAAGTAGAGACCTTATCGGCTAAATCCAAAATATAAAGAAAAGGTGTGCCAAGAGCTTGATAAGATGTTGGATTCTAGTATTATTTAACTAGTAGAAGAATACAATTGGGTGAGCCCAACGGTTTTCCAGGAGAAGAAACATAAAGGTGAAATCAGGATATGTGTAGATCTAAGAAAGTGTAATGATGCATGAGTGCATGATCCGTTTCCAACACCATTCACAGATGTAGCATTAGAGAATGTTGGAGGATAAGATGCTTATTCATTTAATGATGGGTTCTCAGGATACAATTAAATAAAGATCGTGCCGAAAGATCGAAGCAAGGCAACCTTCATGACAGAGTGGGGTTTCTTTCAGTATATAGTAATGCCATTTAGATTAAAGAACACACCTGCAATCTTCTCTTGGGTTCTCATCGCGACATTCAAATAATTTATCCATAATTTTTTGGAGGTTTATTTTGATGATTGGACTATGTTTGGGTTGGTCAAGCGCCATGTTGCAAGTCTGTGTCTTATGCTAGATACATGTTGAAGGTATCTGATCGCACTGAATTTGAAGAAGCGCATATTTTGTGCCCTTTGGAATTTTTCTTGGCTATGTCGTATGTAAGTAGGAATCGACGGTGGACCCTGCAAAGATCATTGTGATTGTGAATTTGGAAGCTACTAGGAATGTAAAACAGTTGCGCACGTCATTGGGGCACACTGGGTATTATAGAAAGTTTATGAAGGCATATGCTCAGATAACAACGTCGATGGAAAAGTTGTTGAAGAAATATGCGATGTTTTTTTGGGATGAAGAATGTCAACGCATTCTTGATGTCTTGAAGGAGAAAATGGTGACTATGCACATTTTATGTTTCCAGACTAGAAGAAAGAATTCCATGTGCATGTAGATGCCTCGTGCATTGCACTAGGTGTGGCATTAACACAGGTAGGAGAAAGAGAAATTGATCATCCAATAGCTTTCGCAAGTAGAAGGTTATTAAAGGTTGAGAAGAATTATTCCACTACAAAGCGTGAAGGGTTGGCGATGGTCTATGCACTGCAAAATTTTTGACATTACTTGTTAGGTAGACATTTTAAAATGTATACAGATCACTCCACACTGAAATACTTGGTCAATAAGCTTGTGTTAGGGGCGGGGGATTTGCCATTGGTTATTGTTGTTCCAAGAATATGGCTTTGAAGTGATTTTGAAGCTTAGAAGGCTGAATGCAGGACCTGACCACTTGTCAATGATTGAAACGGGTGAAGAGCCAAATAGTTGGGAGGAAGGACTGTCGAATGTGCAGCTCTTTGCGGTGCACGCCGTGGATGACCATTTTGCTAATATTATTCAGTTTTTAACCACGGGTATAGCTCCAAAAGGATATTCCACTCAACAGAAGAAGGAATTAGTAGTCCGCTTTCCAATTTTTTCAGTGATTTCGGGTCACTTATACAAGATGGGAACATATGAAATACAATGAAGGTATTTTCCAAAATTTGAACATGCTAGTATCCTTGCCGAAGCACATGGAGGAGCAATGGGAAGACACTACGCATGAAAAGTGACTGCACAAAATATTTTGTGCGTGGGGTTATGGTGGTCGACATTACATAAGGATTCTAAGGCGTACTATAGGGCATGTGATGCTTGCCAAAGGACATGCAAGTCTTCGTGAAGAGATGAATTTCCTTTAAATCCTCAAGTTTCATTGCAGGTATTTGATAAATGGTCCATTGATTTCATAGGTCCCATACAACCACCAAGGAAGAAGACAAACGCATGGTATATTATTACTTCAATAGAGTATTTAACCAGATGGGCAGAAGTGTAGCCAATGAAGGATTGTACATCTACCACCGCTGTGATGTTTTTGTTTGAATTTGTATTAACATGGTTTGGATGCCCTAAGGTGTTGATGAGTGATAGGGGTACAGATTTCTTGAATGAAATGATCAGCGCGATGATTGAAGAATTTCAGGTGTATCATCAAAAGAGTACACCCTATCACCCATAGGTGAATGGAATGATGGAAGCATTTAACAAAATATTGGAGAATGCATTAACAAAGGTATGCAGTGCAAAAAGGAATGACTTGGATATGCACGTGCCAGTAGTACTATGGGAATATAGGATGACCTACAAGAATTTGACAGGCCAAACAATGTTTAAGTTGGTCTATAAGATTGAAGTGGTGATGCCTATGGAGTATATTGTGCCAAGTCTACTTATTGCAGCTTTGACAGAGATGGCAGATCGCAAGACCTTGGAGGTATGGCTCTCGAAGCTAATGGAGTTAGAAGAGGACCACTTTCTTGCAGGATTTCACCAACAAGTACAAAATGATTGTGAGAAAGCATGGCATGATAAGCATATTAAGCTGCACACTTTCAAGGTGGATGATTTAGTGCTGTTATATGACAACAAGTTCACAAAATTTCCAGGGAAATTTCAAATGCACTGGTTGGTCCATATGTTGTTAAGGAGATCACGGATGGTGGCACAATTCAGCTCGCAAAGCTAAATGGGGATCCATTCCCTAGAAAAGTGAATGGAAGTAGGATGAAGCTCCATACGGGGGTTCATGCCCCTATGAAATGACTACATGGTAGCAGAACAATCTTAATAATCCAGGCAGTTGTAAGGGATTGCGGGACTATAAACTACGCTACCCTAAGAGGAGAAAAATATAGTAACGAGTTTGTGCGATGGAGGCAAGAGGTGTGACAGGTGAAGCTGCGCCATGGAGGATGGTGTTGTGCAGTTTGGTCTAAAAGTAGCCGTTTAAGTCATTGTTCATGACTGGATGGAAAAAATCCCGTTAAGAGGAGCAGGTAGGCACCATTTATGGCAAAAATCTTTGGGCATTTATTATAAAAAAATGGAGGGAATGGTCAGATTTGAAATCGAAACCCCCTATAAATATGACATGTCGGCTTGCAGAGAAAAACTTTGCATTCTGATATCTTTTTGTGTGCCTTATTCTTTTAATTTTATGAAGTGTGAAGATTGGGAAGAACTCTTGTCACGGCCGTCATTCACAAACCTATCTGTAGTAGTCTGTGAACTTATTTTTGACCGAATGATTGCAAAAAATCCCGTAGAGGTTGTTAGTTCTGAAGTTGTCGTCTCCGAAGCAGCGTCCCCTCAAATAAAAAACATGGAAGCTACACCCTCCATGCCTATGGTTCCAAGGTCTCCTAGGCCAAAGTAATAGACTGTGTAAGGTCAATTTACTAAGTAAATGAACATAGGTGTTTTACTTTTCAATCCGGGTTTGTAGACTCAGAAGCATGTCCAAAGTATATGGATTTCAAGTGAAGTCAATTTAGGAAGGCAAGACTACAAGATTAAAGGAAGTGCATATTACAAATATATTCTAAGTTTTAAAAGACTAAAATGTTTCTAGTTCGAGATGCAGCAACCAAGAGAAAAGGCTCCTAACTTAAGAGGTCCTGGTTGTCCTTCCTCAAAGTAATGTCCCCAAGAAGACAAACTAAAGAGCAATGGTTTGTAATGTGTAGATAGCAAGAGAAGAGGCTCCTAACTTAGGAGGTCTTGGTTGTCCTTCCTCACAATTCCACTACAATAACATTACCATTTCATCAAATAAAAACTGTAATTCAAGAAATAATATCGGAAATGGAAAAAGGATGATTTTAGCTTGTCCTTTCATATGAAAATTTGACTTTAAACTAACATCATCCAAAAATCACACAAAAAACATCACACATCTAAATAACTGAATCATACATTTGAAACAAGAAATACTGAAATTAAAGTTATGCTAATTTAATCAAAGTGTACTTAGCTTAGTATGGGGGCCCTCCAACCTTGCCTTGTACACCTAAGGAACTCTCAGCTATAGCTAACTTATGAAAATATCCACAGCATGAACAACAAATAGAACAATAGAAAGTATTCTTCAAATTATCAAAAAGTCTCCAATAGTCTGAATACAAATTACATATATGAATGGTTCATAAACTCAGTTTAAATAAAAAAATCATCAACAAACTTTGCTACAATGGCTCTAACAGTCTTATCTATCCTAATCCATCCATTAAGGTCAAACTCATCAAGTCTGGTTCACAAAATTAGGAAAAATCGCAAAAAATAATATTATGCCCCTTTTTAAAAGGGATTTCTAAATGATAGGTCAAGTTTTACCAACGTTGACTGGGTCTGTGTTTGCTCAGTTTGACCAAACCAATAGGTGTTCCTTCATCCATGGTTCCCAAGCTTTCTAAATATGCGCTTAGATCTCGCCCAGGTGTCCTGCACATATGACTTTAATGGAGCTATTACGAGAATCTTTAATGTAGTCCAAATTTACTCTTAAAACCTAATTTTTACAAAAATTTCTAAGAGTTGAAAAACTTAATTTAGTTCCCTGAATATGAAAAATAAGAGTAAAATGAAGAATATGTAAGTGAAATAGGATTGAATATGGTGGTAAATGAATGGGTTTAGGATAGGCAAAAATGAACAAAATTGATGGCCAACAGGTTGTTAAGGAGAAGCAGTCGATGAGGCATTCGCCGAGGAAGAACCCAAAGGTTCGACAGAATGAGAAGAAGGATAAGGCAAAGCAGTCAGAGAAAATAGTGGACTTGGAGGCAAATGAACTTCGCGATGTCATGGAGGAATTAGATATTAAGGAGGGTGAGCCTATTGTTAGGATCCTAGATATATCCCTCTACGGAAAGGGAAAATGAATGTAACCAAAGACCCATATTTAGGAAAGTTTATGGTCTCTACGCCATTATTACCAAAACAGGTCTTTTTGAAGGCGCAGTTTTAGAGCGTATCCCAATGTTCAAGCTAGAGGATTGGGATCTCGGTGACTGCGAGAAATTCCCTCACTTAAATGCTAATAAGTACATGACAAAGATATACTATGAAGAAACTGGGTTACACAGCTGGAACCCATTAAATGGGTCAGAGGCGTCGAGCAAGCTGATTTACTGTACATGCTTTGCATACTGAACTTCCACCATTTGATTATCAACATTGTGTGTGTGCGCCAACTGCTCACGCTAGTTCATGATGGGTACTTGTGGCTCAGTGAACCCATCCCTATCATCGATATGCTCATCCATAGGATTACGAAGCTACCCTATAAAACGGCGGACTGTGCCAAGGAGGTTGGAGGAAAAATTGGAGAAACGGAGTCGGCAGATAGGATGAAAACTAAATTTGGATTGATCAAGAATCTATGTGGATAATCTATTTGCTCAATTCAAGACCAAGCAGTGCAGTGTGTTGCCCAAATCCTAGCAGGAAAGATTATGAGGAAATTTTGCGCAGACGAAGTTCTGACGCCAGTAGTGTATATGGTTACCCAATGCGTGAAGGGAGTACAATACAATTGGGTATAGTATTTATGTAAGGAATTCCTCATGAACTGTCATGAAGCACAGGAGGACAACAAGGCATTTTACTATGCCTGTCTCCTGTTGCTAATTTTACTAGCAGCATAGCCCCTACCGAAGGATAATCAATTTCCTCTGCAAGATGAAAATTTACCAAAGGCCGTGAAGTTTGCTTCGCTGTGGGTGACAAAGGATCTGGAGAGGATCAAGGAATCCAAGATTTTCTAGATATTGGTTGAAATGGACCTCCACACAGTAATCAGTCAGTGGCCAAGGTTGTTTGAGCAGTTGAGGAACTAGTAATTGTTCAAAAAGTGTTGAGACATCTTCCCTTAACATTTATTGCAAATGTTTCAGTGCTTGAAGAAATCAAAGATATGGAAAACCCAAATATGGATGAATTTCATGGGTTTTTCACTGCATATGAAATGAGGATAGGAAAAAAGAAGCCAAGATTAAAGGAAGCAACCTTCAAAGTATCAAAAAAGATAAGTGAACACAAAAATTGTGATTACTCCAGCTATGATTCAGATGCAGAAGAAGGCGAGTTTGTGAGAAAGTTGGAGGATTTGGCAAGTACAAAGGAAATTTTCCATTCAAATGTTTAACTGTGGAAGAATAGGTCATTTTTTATGCTAAGTGTCCATATACAAAACAAAAATACCATGATAATAAATAATAATATAAAAATAGAATCAAATTTCATGGACACAAACAAGGAAGATACACCATGAAGAAAAAAATATTTTAGAGAAGATAGTTTCTCTTAAGAAGAAAGTGATGGTTATACTATTGATATTGAGAAAGAATATTTCTTATTCATATCCTTGGAAGATAAAAATGTTGATCAAGAAAATGAGGTTAACCAAAAAGAGAAATCAGAATAAGAGGAAGAAGATGTTGATGGAGAAGTTAATATTGAGGTAAAACTTATTAGTTCCTTGGATGAAATAGATATACTCAGAAGAAATATTAAAAAGAAAAAGGAACTATTGCAGAAATATGAAAAGAAAAATCACGATTCAGATGAAGAATCTATAATCCTCATAAAGATAGAACTAGAAGAGGCAAAAAAAAACCAGAGGAGGTATTGATAAGCTAGTTGAAAGAACAAGGAAATTGTGAAAATCTAGAAGAAAAAATCATCTCTCTAAGGAAAGAAATAGAGAAGGAAAATATTAACTTGACTCAAAGCTTGAAATTTAGAAAATGTACTAAAACTTAGATGCAATTCTCTATTTTCAAAGTTCTCCCTTCATTAAAATGTGTCTTGGTCATAAAGAAAATCTTGAGACTTTCAAAGGAGAATCAAGCACAAAGGAAGAAGAGAAGTAACGCAAATAAGAATCTAAATGTTTTGATAATGTGCTCATAAATTCTATAAACAATGAAAGCCATTCCAGAAAAGGAGGTGAGAAATAGTAAATGCATGATCCCATCAACAATACAAACAATATAAAAAATGAAGTTAAGAACCAACACATACATGGCCTCATCAACGATACAAGAAGTATCAGAAATGAAGTTAGGAACCGGTAAAGACATGACCCCATCAACAAGGTAAATGAAATCATAAATGAATTTTAGAACTAGCGTAGACATGACCCTATCAATAATACAAGCAATGATAGAAATGGAATTAAAGAACAATAAAGACCCAAGTTTTCTCACAATCAAAATGATTTCAGAAACTATTTCTTCAAAAAGGCCTTTCACATACAAGTATCAAAACCTTTTCTTGGGATATTGTTTTTCCTTTAATAATTTTTGTCATACAACAACGAATTGTAGAGCTCATGTAAACAATTATCATATGAGATATAGAAATAGAGAACCCTATTAGACTCCAAGGATTGATTATGCTAATAACAAACCTATAAGTTTCAATAAGAATGTTGTTAGCAACTACAATTCATTTTCTCCTCTACTGGATCATGTTGAATATTATAAATGTGATAATTATGGGCACAAGGAAAGTGAATGTAAAAACTAGACAACAATAAAGAAAATTGAAAGTATGAATGTGGGCGCCTAAACAAGGCACATAAATTGATTGTCTCTAGTTTGGCTTTTGTTTTTTTAAGTTCTCTAGTTCGACTTTTATTTTAAAGTAAATGATTGAAATTCTCATTTGTTTTGTAGAGTGTAATTTTTTATTTAGCTTTTGAATGTTTGGATTATTTTTTTCTGGTTCTCAAAATTCTCAGGAAACCCGCTTTTTATGATTACATTAGTAACAATCTAGTTGGGGGTTATTCAGAGTAGGTGCGATGGAAAATAGACATAGGAAACATATTCATGCTTCATGCAAATAGAATGGAATTGATTCAAGGATAATATATATAGCAAGCGAAAGATATTTTTATTTCATCATGACAAAGTATATATTTTTTTCCATTCAAAAAAATTCTCACCATATATTGAAACAACCGTTAAAATAGTCTTGAGAAATATATAATGTTAATTATTTCACACCTATTCATGATTATTTCATAGATTATAATTTTGGAATTTCTAGTAAAATTATTTGGTCCCTAAAGATGGGTGGAGTCCGAAACCTTGGACACTCTTCTTGTTCCACATACATAATAAAACTCCATAGTCTATATATTGTACATTTTGGAGGGCTTTCCAACATATTTTCCAGTCTAATTTTCCTAGAATCTGACATGGATTTCTTCGAATCACAAGTTTGAGTTGTAAACTCTCCACAATCCCAATGCCCAAGGGGTTTTTCACCTCAAAAGTATTCAGCTTCTAACCTCCAAAGTAACCAGGCAAATGCTTCTTTTTATAGTACAGGGGAGATGGTTACAGGTCCACCTATGAAGGGATAGAATCCTCCTTCAAAGGGATAAGCTCCTCATATGAAGGGGTTAGCTCCTTAAGGTATGGGATGCATGAACCGTAAGAGAGCGAACTTGCCACCTCAAGATTCCTTCCAGAAGCTTCTAGAAATGACTGAAAGTGAGCTTTTTAGAATATACTCGTGCCTTTTTAACTTTTACAGGGTTCCACACCCTTAACACAGAGACAGAGCGATCTGGTGTGCTGGAGACATGACCATTAGGTGCGGGACCGCAGGTAATACAAAGAGAAAGCGCGGAACTAGAGTTTTAAAGACTTTGATGGATTTTCTCTTACTTTCAAGGCTTGATATGAGGAACTGATGCTTCAGACTTGCAGAGGGGGGAAGTATGAGTGGTAATGAACTCACACAGATAGTAGAATGTCAAGGTGAAAATTTTTAGTGCAACAAGCACACTTCTAAATTCTCTTTGGAAGATGCTGCAAACAGCCCAATTGACCTCCCAGTCCATACCAGAACCATACAAACCTCTGCAACCATTGAGAACCATCAATTTGAAGCCAATTCACCCAATTTCTAGGTATTTCACCATAGAATACCATTCCCTATGCAAATTGAAAAACATTCAGCCTGTTCAATATTCTCATTAAGTCCAATTAATTGAAAATTATTTAAAATCACAAACACCTCCGACCAGAACCATTTGAAGTTTTCAATTTCTATTTAAAACCTCAAGTGGAACCCCCCGCACCTAAGTCAAATCCTTAAGAACTAAATAATGGTTGCCCCTATTGCCATGGATGTTCGACCTGTGATGACTCCCCATTTGGACCTAGACCAGCTTCCCCTGGCTAACATGGAATTCCAAATAAAAGATACCATTACACCAAATCTCCTGCTCAAAGTTCATTGCTTAAGCAGAGACAACTACCTAAACCATTCAGATGACATTGGCCTTTGGGAGTCCAATTTTCCAAGATATCAGTTCCCCCAAGTGCATGTCTCCTCAAAAATTGTCCACATGTGCCATGCATGCTACGTCCCTAGCCATAAAACTATCATGTCTCATGACCAGAAGGTTTTGTTCACCATCACTGCCAAATCCATAAATGAAATGTTACATTTTCAACCAGGACCCAATCTAACCCCACTCTCAATTGGGGATCAGATAGACCAGTACACCAAGTTAAACCCATCTCGATTGGTCCAATTACTCCAAACTTTCATTGTGGAAGAAAAACATATTCCCAAAGATCCCCCTCCATATGTGTCAGCCATCTTCTTTATGAGGGGCAAGCAGATTGTGACCATGATATCCTGCATTATGGGCTACACTACCAGCAAATTCATTGATGAGCTTATACTTGCCTTCATGTCCATTTATACCCTAGGACAGCCTCCTGTTGTTTTGTAAAATTGTGTTGAGTTTATAGTTGATGGGATGCATGAGCAGTTTACTAGAATGAGCAATGAAAGAGTGTTTAAGTACTCATTTGTCCTCTATCATATGTTCTTGTACAACCAATTAGACAAATTTCCTTTCACTCTCTAGAAGCTTGATACTAAAGGCCAGCCCAGGTCTGTCATTTTCTGGACCCCATTATTTCACAAATTTGGATCACCATACATTTATTCAGATATTATAAACTCTTTCGTACATCTAGTCATGACTATTCTTACAGGAAATCCTCCACCTAGGATAAGTCCAGATATAAAAAGAGTCCTCTAGCTATCTAAACAAACCAAAGTGGGATATTGGTACTTGTACCAAAACCACACCGAGATATGGATCTATGGGTGCCAAATTGCACCATATAAACTACCCAAATACCTCCCCATGAGGTTATTTGCTTTGGAATATTATAGGCAGATAATGAACTCAGATGAAGTAAATTTTGTTTCAGCCAAGAAGAAAACCCAGTTCAGAGTCAAAGATCAATTGGGCCTCTTCATCTGCAATTCTAGAGAGGCAAGGAAGGAAGTAGACCAAATTTTGCAGCAAATGAAATTCCAACAAAATTTCATGTGGAGATATGACCCTCATGGATTCACGACCAGCTTAGGAAAAAGACCAAACTGGGGCCTTACATTCATCACCCCATACCTGAAATAGAAGCCTATGCCAATCAATCTGTGTGGGTGGAGAACACTCTTATAGATAGAGATAGTACAAAGGTAGACATTGAGAATACCTTGATTAATTTAGAGAGGAAACTTGATGAGAGCTCATTTCTACAGGTGCCAAGACAACAAGAAGCCACCATGAGTACCCCTCTTATGATGTAGACTCCTCAGAACAAGGAGGAAAATCCAAAAAGAAATAGAGAGGGAGCTTCCACTTCAGGAATGGACACCTCTAATCTGCAGCAGGAAACAAGTCATAGCAAGAGGCAAAGGCTCAATCCTGCCTCTGAACAAGAATACACAGAAGGGTCAGCACAGGTAAC
This sequence comes from Pinus taeda, assembly GCA_000404065.3. Taxonomy (NCBI): domain Eukaryota; kingdom Viridiplantae; phylum Streptophyta; class Pinopsida; order Pinales; family Pinaceae; genus Pinus; species Pinus taeda. The sequence goes on from APFE031462102.1 coordinate 100,309, forward strand.
CAACACAGAGGTAGATAGAAGCAGGACCACAACTCCATCTGGAAACATACAAGAGCCATCGACATCATGGACTCAGATGTTGGATTGGCAGCTAAGTGTGGAGGTGTCTTCATTCAGTAGGCTCACTAATAGAGACCAAGACATAAAGGACATGTATAAAGAAATCAAAATGAGGAATGAGAAATTCAAAGCTCATACTTATGCACAATATCTGAAACTCACTCCCACAAATCAAACAAGACTGATGTCAACTTTTGACATCAAGGAGGGAAAACTTCAAATGTCCTATATCAAACCTAAAACATAGCAACCCAAGACATCTTCGGATTTCAATGGAGTTGACTTTGAAGTATTGGCAAGGGATATTCATCCCATAGACCAGATAGAACTATGTAAACATGCTAGAGAGATGATATATTCCACCCTAACAGGTAAAACCATAGCTGCCCATCAACTACAAACCTCATTAAACAACATCTCGGCACAATTTCAGTTGGAGAAGGCCTCCTCACAGGCCAAGGATACAAGGATTAATCATTGGAAGACTTGGTTATTGAGTTGGGGCATGATCCCAAAGATATAAAGGTTACTAAGCAGTTGATAAAGAAGAAGAATGATGATATTGTTGCACTTAAGAAGCAATTAAAGATACCCCTGCTACAACATCCTCAAACAATGGAAGTTTTGGAGACCCAACAAAAGCATGAGGAGATGATGGACTTAGTCCTAAGACTAAATGATCAACTAAAAGAGATAGATAAAGAATTGGATAGCCTAATCCAATTAAAACAAAATGACATTGCAACAACTTCTACAAATGTCATTCCTACAGTATCTACTGCAGTCCCTTCCACGCTAGTAGCTTCATTGGCACCTACAGCTCCACTAGCCACATCATTGTTGGTTACAATAGAATCTACAACAACATGTGCATCAGGAGAAAAAGTAGTAGAGTTAGTCAAAGCCATGGAAGAAATGTCTATCTAAACTATAGAAATAAATAGACTAAAAGAAAATGTGGCAAGTTTAGAAACTAACTACAAACTTGCCCAAATTACGCAGAAGGAAGAAGCACAAAAGGCCAGTAGAATGAGTGAGAGAATTAAAGCCATGGAGAAAGACCTAACATTGGAGAAACCCCTTGGACAAGCCAAGGAACTATTATGGGCCAATATCATTGACTCTACCAATGATATTGGCCATCCATTCAAATTATTTTTGTGCAGACATAATTAATAAAGATAGCTACAACAACTATTCAGAAGGTCAAGGAGGAATTGGGAGACATGCCTGAGGATGCCAATAGACTCATCCACTTTCTCAATAGCAAAAACAAGTTTGAGCTTCATGAGCTGGATATAGAAGATAGAACTGAAACCATTTTGGAAATAAGGAAGGTTCTTTCTAAGAGTAACCTAATGCTAAACTTGGAGGAAAAATTCCAAAACATGCAGACAACCATTGATACATTCATGGCTAAATTCCAAATTTTGAGGGAGAAAGGATTGCCTAGTTCATTAGTCATTAAAGACAAAGTTATGACACAACAGGACTATGATAGAAGACTTAGACAATTGGCTAAAGAACAAGCTAGCACTTCAGGAATAAAAGAACTGCCAATGGGAAAAGTTTTGTATAATACATTTGAGAACGTGTTTTTTCTCTAGCATGAGATAAAACACTTGTTCATCACTAAGCCCAATTTTTCCAAATATACTGAGGCTGATGAGATATATAGGCGAATGATAAATGTAAGGTTCCCTGCAACTAAATGGTGGGAAAAGATGACTGATTTACTGTAAGAAATTCACAGCACTGCGCAGTAAAAGTAAACAACTAGGTAAATAGAAGGAAAGAGGTCAACATGCCAAAGTGTATCAGTGTCAAAGAGTATCAGGTGAAAGATAAAAGTCAATGAAGATTCCAGCATAAAATACCACAACAGCAAGCCAACAATAAAGGGCTACAAATCCAACCATAAAAGCCAGCAATACCACAATAAAAGGGACAGCATGAAACAATTCAATAGTTGTCTCTATCTTCTTGCAAGAAGATATTTTTATTTCCTAGATTAAATGTCAAGTTAGTTTGAGATATTTTGTAATAATTTTTGTATAAATACTTCATAATTTGAGGTATGTAGTGTGGATTCTTAGACATTTCTATAGACCTTTTGATCACAATACTGTAAGCTATTGTATCAGTGATTGGACCAGCAAGTTGGATTAATGAATAAAGACAAGACATTTCATAGGATTCATTTGTAGAGCGAAGTGCAGGCAAGTATTTTCTCTTGTATTGTTATATTTCTTAAATTTTTTCCACCATCTTTATTGTATATTTGAAATCTGAATGCTATAATATGGAATGATATCTCAAAATTTTCTTCATTGCACTCTGTTTTAACTATTATGCATTTTAATGTTTTCTACTAATTATCTAAGTTAAGGAATTCTTGATTGCTCCTTAGTTTAGGTAGCCCCCCTATAATCTATAGCAAAGGATTCTTAATTTCCCTTTGTTCATGGTTATCATATGTCCCTCATTTTAATCCCGGTTTGAGAATTCTTAAGTGATCTCTTACCCTGGTTAAGACTGTTTCACCCATCTGGTCCAAAGACCTGCACTTTACTCTGCTATCTTGCCCTTTGAACACTCCCTTTAGTGAGTTAATTCCAGTTCTGCTACCCTTCTTTAACTCCATAGCCCAATGGTCCAAAAACATCATTCTATCCATCTGTTTTAAGGATTCCACCATTCAAACTTCAATACAAATCAAAACCCCCTGAACCTTTAGAACTAGCCCAAAATCCCAGCAAACAAAGCTAAATCATATAGAGAGAGCCCTCTCTAAGCCATAGGTTGTCTAGAACCTATGCTTAAAAGTTGGTTTGTGGTTACCTCGGTCCTTTCCTTCTTCTGAAAAAATTTGGGGAAAAGTTCTAAGTGATAACATATACAAAATGGAGCATAGTGTTCTCTTCCTCCATATTCCTTTTCTCATGTTCCACCATGGTGGCTCTTTGTTCGGATGCATAAATATTGTTCTGCAGATCAACAATCTATTTGCTCATCTAGGCCACATTGTGTTTTGTGGCAGAAATGAAAGTTGCCTTGACCGAGGCAATCATTTGAGGGTTTGTTGTAATGTTAGGCACAATATCCTTGGTCGTGGTTATTGATAAAGGCTCGGTTGGATTCTTGCTGCAATATTTCTTCCTTTCTTGTACAATCTTGAGGTTTATTTCATCGAAAGTGAGTCTAGTGAGATCTAGGACCTCCTCGTCCTGTTCCTCCGAGATACCCAGTTCTTGAAGGGGAAGGTGTCTGCAAGTGAGGGGAGTGGTATGAGAGACATTTAATGGGGGAAGCTCACTTTGTCCTATGCCCAGATCAATTGTTTTGCTAGTCTCCCCTTGTTCACTTTCCCGGCTTCCTTCTCCTTGTGCCTCCTAATCTCTTCTTCCTGTTGTCCTTTTTCTTCCTTTGCAAGTGCTCAATGCCTCTCTAGCTCATCTTCCATATTTTTCAGCTCTTGCTCTAACCTCTTGTTCTCCTCCTGCCTTCTCCTCTCAGGTTCTTCCTCCTATTTTTTCTTCTTTGCCTCTTCCTGTGCTCTTCTTTCTTCTTCCTACTTTCTCTTCTCTACCTCTTCTTGCACTCTCCTTTCTTCTTCCTATTTCTTTTCCCACAACTGTATCTCCTTTTTTTCCTCTTCCTGCCTTCTGATTTTCTCACTCTGGCCCTGGTTGTTGGAATCTTGAGGTTGTTTGCTTTCTAGCTCCCTTTTCCTTTTAAGATCTGAACTCCTCCTTGCCAAGTTGGCATTCCTTTGTTCCAACGTAGCATCTTCCTCCTCGTGGTCGCTCACGGTGTCTTCTACCTCTTTTCCTTTTCACTTCTCAGATTCCCTGATGCCTTTTGGCACCTCATGCTTCCTTTTCTTTATGGTGGAAGCTCTTTCTTTGAGGCTCATGTCTTCCTGGGAATCGTTCTAGAGTTCATCTTTTGTGGCCCACTGCTCACTTGGGCTGAGTTCCCTTATAGCGTTATACCAATTTTTAATCCCATCTTCGAGATCCTTTTTGGTATGAGAATAAGACCAGCCGGAACTTTCTCTTTTGCAATGGGCGGCCACGAATTTCTTAGGATCATATGTTTGGTAGTTGAGGGTCAAAAAGTGGCTTCCCTTCAATGCCTCGGCCTCTGCCTCTACTTGTTTGAAATTTTCTACCACATATGCTCTGATGGTGAGAGGGAAGGTAGGCTAGGGTTTCTTTTTCCCTTTGTTCAATATCCTTGAAAAACCCTGCGTCATTTGGTAGCATACCTCTCGTAGGAGCGTCTTGTCCATGACAAACTTGGGTGGGGCATGTAGATCCTTATGGGTAACGAAAGCTCTAATGAATGTCCGTTCTTTAATGGGCACTACCTTGACCACTATCTTCATAGCTCTCTTAGACATGCATGGTGGTTAAGCCCGAAATAGTAGTTGGTACAACAGGCTGATGAAAGTTTCAGAGATTATATCTAGCATTGTTTTGTAAGCGTGTCCCAAGAAACTTTGTAATGGCAGTGCACGGGACTAGCCACTGATGGGTCCTAGTTGTAGCTCCAATTCTCAAAGTTGCATCTTGAGCAGACAACGTCGAGGAGGTATGAAGACATATAGAATTCTGGAGGTTGTTCTGGTTGTGGGAGCTTGGAAGTAGCTATGTTCATTTTCAAGGATGAGGAGAGGATGCTTGCACAATTAAAAATGGTTCCTCGAGTGGCAACGACATACATGAGGGGGACCCAAGTGCCGTAGAAAACATCACAGTCTACGTTTCCATATAACTAGCACATCATCGCAGCAATTAACTGATATACCTTGTACAATCCCTCTATCTTGTCCACCTGATCTGTTTTGACCTGGAACTTTAACAGTTCTTGCCACCATTCCCTTAGGATGTCCTTCACTGGGGTCACGAACTCGGTGAGCCACCTGGTATTAAAAACCTCATGTTTCTCAGGGAGTCTGTAATAGGCATTGATACTGTCGGGGAGATAGCAGCTAAGGGTGCCCCATCATGGTCCCTGATCATCCAGGACTTTGTGTTTGTACATTCAATAGTTTTTAAGCATGGGAAGACCAGCGGGAGCGCCGCTACCTTATGTAACCTTGACCTTTTGATGTTTATGTATACTTGAAAATCCTCCTTGTATTCTGAAATGTATGATTTCGCAAACTCCTCATAGATGTTGTGCTAGGAGAGCCTTATGGTTTTACTGATGTTGCAAGTAGTGTCCTCAAATATGGGTGGCTCCTCATCTTGGTCGGCCTCCCATGACCCACTTCTTGAGCCCCTATGAGTAGCCTTAGTGGTAGGGGGATCCATTTCATCTTCGAAGGAAGAAATGGATATGCACTCTAGATCTACATCACCTGGCATGTCAAAAATATAGTCCCATGATGGGAGAGACGACATAAAAACCAATTAAAACTGAAAAACAAAATGGTTTCAGTAGGTGGTAGGACAATCACAGGGAAGGCAGGTCGCAAGGCTCCAGGTATAGAAATGCAACTAAGCAACTTTTTGTATAGGTCGTAGACTGATAGGGTCGCAAAGTCGTAGGTCGGGTAAACGGGTTGCATGGTCGCAAGTCTCAAGTCGCAATATGATGGGGTCACAAGGTTACAAGGTCGCGAGAAAAGGGTTATCACGACCTCAAGACACGTGACTTAGGCTTTGAGAGGATCAGGGAAGACACTGAGTAGCTTTAGGAGGCCACGGTTTCATCTAGACAAGTAAATTTAGGCTTACTGGTGAAAATTGGGAAGGTCAAGGTCAAGGAAGAGTGAAAGCAGCCAGGGAAACCATTTTAGGAAAATGATGTAGGAAAGCTAAGTAAAATAAGATAAAACCCCAAATCAAGGAGATGCCAAAGGTCAAGGGATGTAGACAGAGACACCTAGGAGAAAATCATGATTTCTAGGAAGGTGAACGGTCACTTACCCGGAGAAAGACACACGCGCACCCAAGTCACATACTTTCCTTGCTCTTCGTGCGACCAAAGGAGCAATTAAAAATGAGGTTGGGAAACCTTCCTTATATAACTTTGGTCACACGTGCGAGGTCACATGGGTCTGACATGCGACTTTGTGACCTATGCAACCTTGTGACTAGGTAGTCGTGAAGTCTCAAGGGTCGCATAGTCGCATCCATGTATGCATGAGGATAGTGCAACCTTGCGACCTATGCAACCTTGCAACCAGGAATTCATTAAGTTGCAAGGGTCACATAGCCACATCCATGTGTGAATTAGGAATGTGTGACCTCGTGACCTATGCAACTTTGTGACCAGAAGGTCGTAAGATCACAAGTATTGCATGGTCACATGGATGTACAAGAATGAAGATGCGACCCTACGACCTTTGTGATTAGTGAGTCACAATGATCGCATAAGTTGCAATGGTCGCTAGGTTTAGCTTTAGTCGCATTCTGACATAGTGACCGACTGACTTAGGCAGGAACTTGCAACTTAGATTTACTTAGTAGGAAACTTAGACTTTTCCAAGGTTCTTTGAGATTGTTGGATTCTTTGAGCAGATACTAGTAGTGTCGGTGGCTTTGCTCGATACAGGGGCTCCGAAAATTTTAGGGTTCCCAGATTTTTGGAAGGGTTGTTGCAGCAGCTACAACATGTGCCTATAACACTATTGTAGCTCCAATATTGTTATATTTTCTTTTATTTTGTAATTTGGTTACAAAACGTTTGGTATTAGAGCTCTATATTCTAGGGTTTCGCTACTTCAAACAATTCATCTTGGAATTTTTTCTATAAGTTATTTTTCTGTTAGGATTTTGAAGTTGAAATTTTGACCACGTGGAGTATAAATATTGATGAATACTATTTACAAATTTCAGAGCTTGGTTCACTATATTTATGGAATTATGGTCCAAGGAAGTTAGGGTTTCTGCATGCTCCAAAATTCAGTATCAAACTGGTGTTCCAGGGAAAATCGTCATAAATTTCTCTTAATGTAGCAAATTTGAATTTCGTAAAAAGTGGTTGAAATCATCCAAAATTTAGTTTCTTGTGTATCATTTTCAGCGCGAAGGTCTAAACAATGACATGTGGCATCCCATACAAATTTTCTCTACTAAACTAATCCATAATCAGGCCATCGTGGAAGATTTGACTTAACTTTATCTTAAAGAATCCAATCTTAGACTCACTTGTGGCATTGGAAAGAAGACTCAGAGGACTAACATTGAAATAAATTCCAGACCTCGGAGATCCAAAATTACATATATACAACAGTCTCAAAATTGAGCTCCTAAAAGAAATAAAAAAGTGTGTATCTTTTTAAATTTGCATAAATTTTGTTTGAAAAAATAGTTTGAAGCGATTCAAAGGGAACAATGAAGTATAACATCATTATTTGGTTACAAAATGCCTCAAAAAAAAAATGGATACACCCAGTAAGCCAATAGAAATCTCTACAACGAAGCATGAAGAAGAGGAGAGATGTAACATCATATATCAAAATTACGGGACCAAGTGAAAAAAATTCGCTCTTGCAAAGAGTAAAAAAAAATGAACTGGAAATTAAGATGGATGGTTTAAAAGTAGACATGGGAGTTTTTAAAGTATACATGGATGCAATGAATTTCATGTTGGAAGGATTGAAAAATTTGTTGCAAGAAAGGCCTCCTAGTGGTGACAAGGTAATCCATGAAAATCATGATGAGGACAAAAGGAATCTGAATTGTAGTTTCAGAGACTCCAATGTTGGATTTAAGTCCAATCACATTCCAAAGATAGATATGAGGAAGTTTGATGGAAATGATCTAGTAACATGGATATTGAATATGGTGCAATTCTTTGATCTACATGATGTTCCACACACAAAAGAGGTATGCATTGCATCTTTTTATTTAGAACCTACTCAATTTGTGTGGTATCGATGGATTTGTTCCCATAAATAAATTGACACTTGGACCATTTTTCTGGAGGAATTGGTAGCACATTATGAGGATACAAAGATAAATACCTTATTTATTCAATTTATAAATCTCAAAAAAAAGGGTTCAATGGTGGAGCACATTGAGGACTTCCAAAGATTGAATATCAAGGTAATTAATATTTCAAAGGAGCATATGATTGATGTCTTAATAGGAAATTTAAAGGATACCATCCAACATGAGGTTCACCTTTGGGAACCTAAGTCATTGCACACAAAAATTTGAAATAAAATTTACGGCAACAAGGAATTCTACCACTCATAACTATAAAATGGAAGTGTTGTTGCTCCTAGACTCTCACAACCTACAAGTTTGACACCACAACAACAGGAGGAAAAAAGTGCAAAGGGGCTTTGTTATAGTTGTCATAACAATTACACTAAACATCATAAGTTTGCTGAGAAGAAATTATTTTACATAAATTGTGAAGAGGAGGAAGAAAATGAACAAGAAACATCAAAAGAAGAGGATATACACCAGAAACCAACCCCAGAGAAAGAAGAAATGAATCCAACCATATCTTGTAATGCAATGGTGGGAATTACCACTCCTCAAACTCTTAAGATAGAAGGATATATCAAGAATAAAAATTTAATACTACTAATTGATTCGGGTAGTACCCATAATTTTATTCAATGTAAGATAACCAAGGAATTGAATTGGTTTCTATATCCAACATCACTGTGTCAAGAGGTGGTTGCAAATGGAGAAACTATAAATTTCTTAGGGAAGTGCCATAATATCAAGATAACCATTGAGGAATATCTTTGAATAGTATAATTATTTCCATTCTAATGGGAGGTGTTGATGTTGTATTAGGAGTCCAATGGTTACAATCGTTGGGGATGATACCTTTTAATTTTCAAGAACTTTTCTTGAAATTTCTCTAGGAAATAAAGAAAAATGAATAAATGGGTATTGCAAGGAAAAGGGGGAAGATAATAAGCTCTAATGGAATGACAAAGATTTTGAAGAAAGAAGAACGAGGCGTAATTTCACAATTATTCTCAATGTTTGTTCAAACATCGAAATCATCCATTTCTCTAGATATCCAAAGAGTCTTGGACAATCATTCCAAGGTATTTAGGACTCCCAAAGGTATACCACTTATTCATGATCATGATCATGCTATTCACTTGATTCTAGGAAGCGCTCCTCCAAACATCAGACCTTACAGATACCCCTATTCCCAAAAGAGTGGAACTGAACATATGGTTTCAGAAATGTTAGAGGAAGGTATACTTAAACCTAGCCAAATTTATTTTCGTTCTCTAGTAGTATTGGTGCACAAGAAGTATGGATTGTGGTGTATGTTTCCATATTATAGAGAGCTAAATAAGCTCACTATTAAAGATAAATATTTCATTCCTATAATTGATGAATTACATGGAGAAATTTACTTCACCAAGTTGGATCTTCGTTTCAGATATTATCAAATTAGAATAAAGACAGAAGACGTTCCAAAAATAACATTTAGAACTCATGAAGGTCATTATGAATTTTTGGTCATGTAGTTTAGCCTTACCAATGCACCTTCCACATTTCAAGGTTTGATGAATTCCCCTTCTAAACCCTTTCTTAGAAAATTTATTTTAGTATTTTTTTAAGATATACTAATCTACAACAATTCTTGGAAAGATCATGTTCAACACGTTGACATGGTGCTGAAACTATTGGAGGAGAAACAATTGTATGCAAAGCCCTCCAAATGTTTCTTTGGGATATAGAATGTGGAATATTTGTGTATATTGTATCTCATGAGGGTGTTAAGGTAGACCCTAACAAAATTGAAGCTATCAATGAATGTAAAATCCCCATAACCCTAAAGCATCATTTAGGATTTCTCAGATTGATAGGGTATTATCGCAATTTTTTTAAGGATTATGGGAACCTTTAACAACATTACTGAAGAAATATGCATTTTTTTGGATTCCAGAAGCAACTAAGTCCTTTGAACATATTAAAGAGGCAATGTTCTAGGCTATGGTCTTAGCTACACCAAAATTCACAAAAACCTTTATTGTGGAATGTGATGTCTCAAGAAAGAAGGCCCATTGCTTTTGAAAGTCATCCAATCAAGGGAAATTATTTACACAAACCTATTTATGATAAGGAAATGTTGGCAATACTATATGCTCTGAAGAAATGGTTCCATTACCTAATGGAAAAACACTTCAAGGTAAAAACATATCATGATAGTCTTAAATAATTTTCGGAACAAAGATTATCTTCAAAAGAGAAACAAAAATGGGTCACAAAGATGTTGAGGTATGAATTTTAAATCATTTACAAAAAAGGGAAGAAAAATGTTGTTGCAGATGCAGTCTCAAGAATGGATGAGGATGTGGAAGCATTTCTCTATGCCATTTCTATAATCCAACCTAATAGGATAATTGAAGCAATGGATTAATGGAAGAATGACGAAGAGGTGTGGACACTCATTCAAAAGTTGCAACAATATCGTAGTATTTTTGATACATCTATCTAGAAAAATGAACCGTTGTGGTAAAAATAGTGCTTATATCTATGTAATAGCTCCCAACTCAAACAAAAGATTCTTTTGGAATTGCATGCCTCTCCTTTAGCAGGGCACTCGAGATTTTTTAAAACCTATGACAGTGTCAACAAGGAATTTTGTTGGTGTGGACTTAAGTCCGATATTCAAAAATTTGTGGCAGAATGTTTGATTTGCCAACAAAATAAAGTTGTGATAATTAAGACCCGAGGTCTGTTACAACCTTTAGCCATTCCAAGTTAGCATTTAGGGGAGGCCTCTATGGATTTTATCACAGGTTTAACCAAGTTCGAAGGAAATTTTTTCATCATGGTGGTAGTTGATAGACTTACCAAGTATGTACACTTTTTTTCACTATCTCATCCTTTCAAAGCCAATATAGTCATTATTGCATTTATGGAAACAATTCAAAAGCTACATGGAAACCCAAAGATTATTGTAAGTGACAAAGACCCCATTTTAACTGGAAATGTTTGGAGAGAATTATTTTCTTGCCTTGGTACTCAATTAGCTCATAGCTCATCTTATCATACTCAATCTAATGGGAGAACTAAGATAGTGAATACATTTTTTGAATGATATCTTCGTTGCTTTGTATCTGATAAAAAAATACAATGGGTCAAGTGGTTATCTCTTGCAGAATGGTAGTATAGCACTTCCTTCCATACTGCGGAAAAAATGACCCCATTTATGGAACATTATGGATATCGTCCACCGTCCATCAAACTGTCTTTAAGATAAAATTCTAAGTTTCAAGCAGTGGAAGATAACATCGAGAATCAACAACAATTTGTCCAACTCTTAAAGGATAACCCGACTCTGGCGCAGAATCAAATGAAACAATAGGAATATCAATATTAGAGTGAAAGAAGTTTTAACGTAGGCGATTGAGTATTTTTACAACTACAACCATACAAACAAATGTCCTTAAAGCAAGCTAAGAAGGATAATAAATCATCACCCAAGTACTATGGTCTTTACAAGGTGTTGTGAAAGATTGGTACTATGGCATACAAATTGGAGCTTCATACATCTTCCCGAGTACACCCAATTTTTCATGTGTCATGCTTAAAGAAGGTTAAAGTGACAAGCTGCCAAATCAAACAATATTGCTAGAACTTGATGAGGAAGGAAAAATTATATTGGATCGTGAAGAAGTCACGGAAAAAGGAACCTGACAGCTACGAAATCGACCAATTCCAAAGAATCTCATTTAGTGGAAGAACTTACCCACTAAAGACTCCACATGGGAGGATGATAATTTTATACTGAAGCACCCATAACTGCTCAAGTGTTGAGGCCAACAATTTTTGTAAAGAGATGGGCATGTTAGGTCCCTATAATACTAGTGTAGCCTCGATATTGTTATTGTTGTGCCTCACGTAGCCCCCATATTTTTATTGTTGTCCCCATAGAAGCCCACTATTGTTATTGTTAAGCCTTTACATTATTATTTTTATATATATATATATATATAATATATATATATATATATATATATATATATATATATATATAATATATATATAGATACACCGAGGAGGTATTTTCATTTGAATCGTTTAATAATTGTTCATTTATGCGATGTAAAAATAGTTTCCCCCTCGAAGAGGTTTATTTTCAAGTCATTGATCTATCTTTTCTTATATTTTGTGATCTGGTTACATAACAAGTTTGATCTTCATGAGAAAAGAGAGTTGTTTACCTTGTTACGAATCTATGAATTCAACATGGTACCTTGATGTTATTTACTTTGATTTCATTATGATTGAGAAGAGAAGAGAGAGGTGGATCCAGTTTGGAAATTGTAAAACGTGGTCGACCATGGTGAGCTAAAGGTTGGAGCCTCTAGGACAAGTGGTAACCTGCTAAGCAGGGAGACAGGGTGGTGCAAGTTAGGAAAGTGAAGTCTCCTTCTGGTTGGAGCTTGCACAAGGCGTTGGAGTGTCCTTCCAGTTCGAGTTGGTAAATAGGGAGTTAGAGTATCCTTTAGGTTGAATCCTGTAAAAGGCGGCATTAGATAATCCTTCCAGCTGGAGCTAGTAAATAGGGTGTTGGAGCATCCTTTCAACTGGAGCTTCCTATTGATGTAAATAATTGATGACAAATATTAAGAAGTGTTCAATGGTTTTTCTCTCGGAAGGATTTCCACCTAAGAATATATTGTCTATTGTCTTGATGTTGTGCATTGTTGATGTTTTTTTATTGTTCATGTGATATAATGCTGATTTATATTTGAACTAATGCTAATGTTAATTTAATGCTCTACAAATTAAAAATTAACTAATTGAAGAGAAATATTGATTCAACCCCCTCTTAATATTTTCGATAGAAAGAAGCACCAATTTTAATAGTTTGAGTTGAGGGAAATGCTTATTATGATAAATCGAAATGAAGGGAGTGCCAAATTAAATGATAAACCAAAGAATAATTTTACAGGGGTAAAGAATCAAACAGATAACTAGAGTGAATCATTGTCGAGTAGAATTCATAATAGAAAAGTGGAACATTGAAGAATAAGACTGTAGAGTAGATTTTACAAAAGTGGATTGGAACTTTGAAAAACAAATTTTTGGGATAGACAGTAGAGGGGATTGGTGTCTATTGTAGGTCGGTGCCTACAAAGCAGCAATGGGGATTTGTGTCTCTTGCAGTATGATGCCTGCAAATAAGAGGTGAATCACATCTCATGAAGATTGGTACCTACAACTATAACAAATTGAGGAGATTGGTATCTCTTGTAGGTTGGTGCCTACAAATTATTGTAACAATAGGTTTTGGCATTGAAATAAATATCATTTAAATAAATTTGGTGGTTTTCTCCCCAAAGCGTTTCCTCATATTTCTTGTGTTTCATGTTCCACTTGCGAGGTTGACGTTTTATGGTGCTTGAATATTTAAATAAGAGAAAATTTTATTCCATTGATTCACTGACCTCCCCCATCATAGTATAATTGTGAATCCAATAATTGGTATAAGAGACAGTTTCTTTGGAGGCAACTTAACATTTAAAAATCAAGATTTTAGAGGCGCCAATGGATAGTTGGGATGGATCTTTATCAAACATAACTCCACTATTTGATGGAACAAATTATGCTTGCTGGAAGATAAGGATGAGGACCTATCTGATGTCTCTTGGTGTTGAAATTTGGATATCTATTGTGGGTTTTTCTTAAGTTCCAGCAACTCCTCTAACTAATCAAGATGGTAAAAAGGCCTTTGTAAATAATTCGAAATCAATGAACATTGTTTTGTGTGGCCTAGAAAAATCATAGTTTGTCAAAGTAGTGTAGTGTAGGTCTACAAAAGACATTTGGCACAAGCTTCAAAGAAGTTATGAAGGAGATGAAGAGGTAAAAAGGGAAAAGCTTCACACTTATAAAAAAAAATTTGAAAATTTGAATATTATGAATGAAGAAGAAGATATTGCAAGTTCCTTCCTTCATGTTGATTAGATAGTTAATATTATTAGAGAGTTGGATGATAAAAATTGAGGAACTAGTAATTGTTCAAAAAGTGTTGAGATCCATTCCCTTGAGATTTAATGCAAAGGTTTCAACTATTAAAGAAATTAAATATATATAAAACCTAAATATGGATGCATTGCATGTAATAGTCACTGGATATGAAATGAGGATATGAAGAGGCAATTCAATATTAAAGAAAGCAACCTTCAAAGCATCAAAGAAGACAACAAGACATAAATATTGTGATTACGCCACTTATGATTTCAATGTAGAAGAAGCTTTGTTTGTGAGAATGTTAAAGAGAGTATTTGGAAAGTACAAGGTGAGATTCCATTCAAATGTTTAAATTCTGGAAGAATAGGTCATTTTGTTGCTAAGTTTCCATATGCAAAGGAATAAGACAATGATAGTGAAGAAGAATATAAAAATAGAAGAAAATTTCATTAACACCAAAAGGGAAGATACATCAAGAAGAAAAAAATATATTCCAGAGAATATAGTTTCTTTTATGAAGAAAGCGATGGTTGTAAATATGATTTTAAGATAGAATACTTCCTATTCATAGCCCTGGATGCTCAAAATGTTGATCAAGCAAACAAAGTTAACCAGAAAGAGAAATAAGGTTCTGAGGAAGATGTTGTTGGAGAAGTTAATCTTGAGGAAGCACATCTTAGTGCATTGGATGAAATATATAGAATCGAAAGAAAGATTAAAACAAAAAAGGAACTATTACAAAAATATGAAAAGAAAAATCATGATTCAAATGAAGCTTCTATCATCCTCCTAAAGACAGAACTAGAAGAGGAAAAAATAATACAAGAACTATTGATAAGCAAACTGAAAGAAAGGAAAGGAAAATGTGAAAATATAGAACCAAAACTCATCTACCTAAGGAACTAACTAGAGAAGGAAAATGTTAAGCTGACTCAAAGCTTGAAATTTGGAAAAAATAGTGTAATATTAGATGACATTCTCTACTATCAAATGTCTCCCTTCATTGAAATAGGCCTTAGTTATAAAGAAAATCATGAGGATTTCAAAGGAGAATCAAGCACAAAGGGATCATAGAAGGAATACAAACAAAAATATAAATGATATACTAATGTGCTCATAAATTCTAGTAATAGTGAAAGGAGATTCAAAAAAAGGAGGTGAGAACCAACAAATACATGACCCCATAAACAATACAGGATTATAAAAAATGAAGTTAAGAACCAACAAATACATGACCCAATCAACAATACATGAAACATAATAAATGAAGTTAAGAAACAACAGAGACATGAACCCATCAAAAATACAAGAAACACAAAAAAAAGGAGTTAAGAAGCAAGAAAGCCCTGATTTTTCTCACAATCAAAATAATTTCACAAGAACTATTTTGTTGGAAAGGGTCCCTGGAGTCAATTTTGGGATAGTTTAATCAATTTTGTGTAGAATTTTGTAAGAATGTAAAGCCTCCGCAAAATGTGGAAGTGGAGCACGCGGCTAAATAAGAGTTAAAGGGGCTTTAGTCCCTTATATGGGTAAGTGATAGGTTGGTTTTGAGACTCACCCATAAGTTGTGGTCCATGGTATTGAATTAGAAAGGCTATAAATATTTGAGTCATAGCAAGTCTAGAAATTACAATAATTGAAGAAGAACAAGTGTAAGGGCAAGTGCTAAAGTAGGAAACCTTTGCTTCATGTACTTAGGCGAAAGAGGAAGGTTCCTGCAGCTGAGTGCACAAAGACCTTGGAAAGTCTGCAGCTGAGTGCGCGGACCTCTGCAGTTGGGTGTGCAGGGTTGAAGAGCTAGTAATTTGAATGCTGAATCTAATTAAGTTTGATTTTGGACCAGATATCTTGCATTTGTGCATTGTAATTAATTCTATTTAAGTTTATGCATTATTGCTTACAGATCTATTTTTTATTAAATAAAGTGTATCTTCTACGTGAATCTATTGAATCTTTATATCTATGCATAAGATAAGTAATGAACTAGTTTTGCGAAGACATTAGATAGATCTGGTAATATAACTGCACGGAATGGGTAGATCTACGTGAAGGAAGATATAGCGTTATTATTTACTACGTGAAAATTGTAAGTCTACTTCTTTTAGGTCTGAAAAGCCTGATCGTAGACCTTCATGAAGGTCTGGAAGCCATATGGATGGAGCTGCAGTAGTGAACCATAGGAAGATAAAAATATGCGTGAAGGCAGATCTGAGCTAAAAGGGCTTCAAATTACTTATCACACAGCCTTTGGATGCAGAAACCTGGTTCTAGCATCCCCCAATAGTGCTTCGGGTGAGACTGTAGCCTGCGCTATGCAGGTTGTTGCCGAAAGGCCACCAGTTAGGGTTTTTTTGGTTGGCACGAACAACTCTGAGCCTGGGTCAGACCCCCTTAAGCCAACAAATGGTTCCATTTCTGGGACCAGGATCTATCTAAGAGATGTGTGATAAATTATTTCCTACAAAGAAAGAGATTGAGAAGAGGAGTGACCAAAAATTGCATGCATTTGCAACTCAAGAGAACTAGAGCCCTAAATTATCTAAGGAACAATGGATGCAGATATATTTATACACAGACGAGATCGAAGCATTCTTTTGTTTCTTCCTTGACGAACTACACGAGTGGTTGTCTAAATTGGTCGATAGCCAAGGGATGTGGAGGCTTAACGACCCTATAGTGTGGACTTTGGAACTAGTGCGATGTCTGAAAGCATCAGGAAGCAATATCGCTTGGGTCGTGGATCATTGGATTGATCACACACTTGGAATTTTTGTGACTGAGTTCACAATTGATAGAAATATCAGCTATAGCGAAGAAGAATATAGGGTCTTTAAGGGACCACGAGGTAAGTATTTGAAATCACTAAAGACTTAGATGAAAATGTTGTTATGTGAAAAGAGGGTTATACAGTTACCTTGATGTTTGGGGCTACGCGAAGTGGGAGATTCTTTAGAAGAAACGAAAGATCAAGCTCAGAGTACAATCCGCTCATTGAACCCCCTTCAAGTGATGACAAAGGGACAGTGCTAACTACTCCACGAAGTGTAGTTCAGTTAAGCAAGGTATCCCGAGGATACCTCATCCATCCACTCCACCTCTACTTCCACTCCCACCTCATATGCCTACACCTTTACCTCCATCTCCACCTCCACCACCATTCAACATGGAAAATGTGGTGAATATGTTGGTTTTTAAAGAGGTAGGGAGTGAAAATCCCAAACAGTTTTCGTTTGTTATGGGAGTTGTATGGACGGCACAACAAATTACGGATGATAGTATCAAGAAAGCGCAACTAGTCACATCCTTACAAGATTGAGCATTGACATGGTACATTAAGTACTACACTAATAACCCCACCATGACATTGGCAGATACCCAACAAGCTCTGAACAAGGAGGTTAGAAGCCTAAGTTAGAGGCGTAGTCAGTGACTGAGTTTAAAGAAATTCGACAAAAGTTAGATGAGACACATCGGGATTTTGATCAAAGGCTCAAATCCCTGATCAGACAAGCCAATATGGTGATTACAGATTCCCAGCATCGCGACTGGTATATAGAGTCACTTTTGATGCACTTAAGAGTGCCTTTGTCACAACAAAAGATAGCAATAGAAACAGAAGCCTTAAAAACTATGATGAGGCTGGACGCTTCGCCCATACATGATAAAAACCTTGGAGTGCAATAGATCCACTCACAGCTTGAAAGCCTGCACTTGGAGTTGCAGAGCCTGAAGAAAGGAAAGGAAGCCCAGTCGAAGGTGTACGCTAAAGTCTGGTGCTTGAAATGCAAGAGCCATGGGCATGATAAGGACCATTGCCCAGTCTATAAGAACTATCTTAATGGGGGAGGGCATGTTCCCATGAAACCAAAGAGTAACATTGGGTCGATCACAGGAGTTGTGCCGTGGTGCTCTATCTATCAGGTTACAGGATAACATGCGAATGATAATTTCCATTTACTATAGAAGTTTGTATAGACCCCTTAGCAGTTTTTTTTCAATTTCTATAAATATGTAGGTCATGACAAATTCCACTGTAGGAGTTATGAGTTGATGATGGATAGAACCCCTATCTATCCAATATGGCAGAAATTTAGCCTCGGGTTCAGGGTGTGGGAGAAATGCATGAAGGATTCCAAGGCTGGGGACAATGCAGAGGGGGAGGTACTGGCCAAGGACGTGGGAAGATAATTTTCTATAACTATGGCAAAGAAGGACACTTTGCATGAGATTGCACAAACCCCAAACATCCATCATGTCAATATTGTTGATAGTTTGACCATGTGATAGAGGAATGTCTGATCCTTATGGAAAAGATGCAATAAAAGAAGGCGCAACCCCAACAACCTACACAAAACATAGAGATGACGAGGGTAGAGCCCTACGAAGAAGACCAAAGCATAAATATAGTAACAAGAAGTTGTATGCCCACTGGTGTAGATAAGGGAAAGTAGCCTGAGGCTGACGAGTGGGTGTGCAAGGCTGCTAAGAAATAAATAGATTTTGAACTTAATCACACTAAAGAGACCTTCATAGAAGCAAAGAAGAACTTCATTGAGGCCTCCTCCTCAGGAAGCTAAGAGAAAATGCCAGAAATCAATACAACACAAGAGGTAGATCCTTCGGTATTATCTACATTTCTGAAGACCTGTATGAAGTTACTGCATGATAAGAAAGTAGTAGAAGGGTTGCAAGAGTTAATCGACAAGTGCGCAAATAAAGAAAAGAACCCAGCTGAATAGCGCGCCGTGGGAAAAAATGGTAAGAAAAAGAAGCGAACGGGGCATGAGATGAGGCTAACCACACAAATAGGAGAATATGAAATGAACCAGGTAATATTGGATGTGGGATCTAATGCAAATTTCCTACCTAAGAAGACATGGGAAAGGATGGGGAGACCTACGCTGCAGTGGTCCCCTATTCAGCTGCGCATGGAAAATGAACAGAATATTATTACGATGGGGTGCTTATATCATTACGGCAACAAAGTATTTAACCAAATGGGTGGAAGCACAACTAATGAAGGATTTTACAATTGCCACAACTACAAAGTTTTTGTTTGAATATGTCTTAACACGGTTTTGATGCCCTAAGATATTGATGAGAGATAGGGGTACACATTTCTTGAATGAAATGATCAGCATGATGCTTGAAGGATTTCATGTATATCATCAAAAGGGTACACCTTATCACCCACAGGAAAATGGAATGGTGGAAGCATTTAACAAAATATTGGAGAATGCGTTGACAAAGGTCTACAATGCATAGAGGAATGACTGGGATATTTGCATACCAGCAGTACTATGGTCATATAGGATGACCTACAAGAAGTTGACAAGCCAGACACCGTTTAAGCTGGTATATGGAATTGAAGCGATGATTCCTATGGAGTATATTATGCCAAGTCTGCGTATTGAAGCTTTGACAGAGATGGCGGATCATGAGACCTTGGAGGAACAGCTTGCGCAGATGATGGAGTTAGAAGAGGACCGCTTTCTTGCAGGATTTCACCGGCAAGTGAAAAAGGAACCCGAGAAAGCATGACATTATAGGCATATCAAGTTGTGCACCTTCAAGGTGGATGATTTAGTGTTGCTATATGACAGCGAGTTCACAAATTTTCTAAGGAAAATTCAAATGCATTGGCCATATGTTATTAAGGAGATCACAGATGGTGGTGCAGTTCATCTCGCAAAGCTGAATGGGGAGCCATTCCGTGTGAAAGTGAATTCAAGTAGGATGAATTTGTACACAGGGGATCCTGCCCTTGTGCAATGACTACATGGTAGCAGAACAGTCTTTGTAATCCAAGTAATTGCAAGGGATTGATGGACTATAAGCTATGATGCCTGAAGAGGAGAACAATATAGTACAGGGGTTGCGCGATGGAAGAGAGGAGTGTGACAAGTGAAGTTGCACTGGAGGAGTTGCACCACAGAGGGAGGTACTGCATAAACGAGTCCAAAAATAGACATTGGAGTCACTATTCATGATTTGATGGAAAAAATATTGTTAAGCGGAGCGGGTAGGCACCATTTATGGTGAAATTATTTGGAGATCTGCCACCAAAGACACATTTATGATCAAAAAATGGAGGGAATGGTTAGATTTGAATTTGAAAACCACTATAAATATGGCATGTTGGCCTATAGAGAAACACTTTGCATTTTGAGAATTGTCTGTGACCCTTATTTTTTTAATTTTATGAAATGCGAAGAATGGGAAGAAATCTTGTCATGACATTCGTTCACAAACCTATCTCCAGTAGCCCGCGAACTTTTCTTTGACCGAATGAATGCAAAAAATCCCATAGAGGCTATTAGTTCTGAAGTTGTTGTCTCCAACACGGCAGCCCTTGAAATAATGAGCATGGAAGCTACACCCTTCATGCCTATGGCGTCGAGGTTAGCTAGGCCAAAGCAATTAACTGCTAAGGAGAAGTAGAATAAATCTTTATTGTGAGGCATTCGCAGAGGAAGAAACTGGAGGTTCTACAAAAAAAGAAGAAGAAGGATAAGGAAAAGTAGCCAGAGAAAATCATGGACTTGGAGGCAAAATAATTTTGCAACGATGTGGAGGAATTAGATGTTGAGGAGGGTTATCCTATCACTAGGCTCCTGTAGTATATCCCTCCATGGAAAGGGAAAATAAAAGTAACCAAAGACTCAAATTCAGGAAAATTTATGGTCTCCACACCACTGTTACCAGAATAGGTCATTTTTGAAGGCGTGGTCTTAGCACGCATCCCAGTGTTGAATATGAAGGATTGGGATATCACTGACCCCAATAAATTCCCTCACTTAGCTACTAATAATTACATGACGAAGATCTACTATGAAGAAACTGGGCTTACATGGTTGGAACCCATGAAATAGGTCACAGGTGTTGAGCAGGCCGAATTGTTGCACATGCTTTTCATACCACACTTCCACCGGTCAATTATCAACACTGTCTATGTGATCCAGATGTTCGCACTAGTGCATGATGGGTTCTTATGGCTCGGTGAACCCATCCCTATCACTGATATGCTAATCCATAGGATTACGAAGCTACCCTATAAATGGGCGGACCCTGCCAAGGAGTTTTGAGGGAAAAGTGGAGAAAAGGAGCAGGCAGATAAGATGAAATCTAAATTTGGATTGATCAAGAATTCATGTGGATATTCAATCCGCACCATTCAAGACCAGGTAGTGCAGTTTGTTTCTCAAATTATAATAGGGAAAATTATGAGGAAATGTCACGAGGATGAAGTTTCGGCACTAGTAGTGTCATTGGTTTCCCAGTGCACGAAGGGAGTACAGTACAATTCGGTGCGGTATTTATGTAAGGAATTCCTTGTGAACTACCACAAAGCACAGGAGGATAGAAAGTCATTTCACTATGCCTAGCTCATGTTGCTAATTTTACTAGTAGCATGGCACCTACTAGAGGATAGTCAGTTTCCTCAGCAGGAAGAAAATTTACCAGAGGCAACGAATTTCTCTTCGCTATGGGCGACAAAGGATCCAGAGAGGATCAAGGAATCCAAAATTTTCTAGATATTGGTTGAAATGGACCTCTGCATAGTTATCAATCAATGGCCAAGGTTGTCTCCAACCTTATTCGAGAAATTGAGGGCCTTTGAGGAGTTAAGGCCGACTTCCATAATGTCCCGATCAAGGCAAGGCAGGACCCTAAGAATATATGGCACGAGTTTCCATACTTAGTCTCAGAGACAGACTTACAAGAAATTGTGGGGAGTTGTCCAGTAGAGTAGCGAAAACCCATGGATGTTGGTGCAAGTACCAATCAGGGTGGAGAAAGATCTACTATGCAGAAGTGAAAAGAAGAAGCACGAGCATTGGCCAAGTAGAGAAAGAAAGAAGTTGCTACTAAGGCAATTGCTGAAAAAGAGTGCGTTGTGAAAGAGCGTGCTGAGACAAGGCACATCAACACAGAGGAAATCGAAGCATCAGCTTCCCAGGATACTAAAGAGAATGAACTATCGAAGTGGGGTGGAGATGGAGGAGAGGAGCATAGCACTCTCTTCAAATTGAAGAAGTGCAATAAGGAGACAATTGTCGGGACAAGGAAGAAGCACAAATCAGATAAAAAAGCATGCATTAACCCAATGATCCTCACAGAAGGGTATCTTGATGAAATTGGGGACAAAGTCAGAGACACCACAATGGAGCTCTGGCAGCAATTTGAACAACACTACATGAAGATGCTAGGGAGTACCCAGAAGGATCTGCATGAGCTGCAGATCGAAACAGGCAGGCTTTAAGTGAGTGAGGTGCAAGCAAGCCTTGCACAAGGGAGCAAGAAATTGTTGGAGATGGAAAGGACTCTAGACATCAGAGTTATCTCTTTACCAGAAGGATCAGTTCGGGTGGAAACAGAGGAAGATTGTGCTCTATTGAGCACAATCAAAGACATCGGGGTGAACTTAGCCACGTAGCCACTTCAAACTCTCCATGCACTGCATCAAGGGGTCTCAGCCGAGCTTAGAATCAAAGAGTAGTGCGTGGTGATAGTAATGAGTGAATTTAAGGTAAAAAACAAACTGATGTTTTCTAAGAAGGCTCGGGCTTTGAAAGAAAAGGAAGAGCTGGAATCTCGAAGTCAAAGCCTCAAAACAACAATAAAACAAGCGTGCAATTCGGACCTAGAGTTAAATATTTTGGAAGATGTCGTCACTACAACAAAGAGTAGGAAATTGGCTTCTGCAGTCAGTGAATCCAAAGATGAGATAGGTAGATTCACATTTGGCTTCAAAATGAATATCTTAGAGTTGCAACTAAAATTACAGCCAACTATTCCACCAAAGGTCCAGGAGCAGCACAGTGCAGCCATTAAGGAACATATGAATAGTTTGGAGATTCTAGTTAAAGGATGTGATTTTCTCTTTAATCAAGCCATGGAATTATGGGACACTTTACAGGAGGACCCAAACGTGCAAAGGTTTAGCACAGAAATCAGACAGGTCCAACAGAAGTATGATGAGATCAGGGCGGTTGCATGCACATTGGTGCCAATCCAGCGCTTTCCACACCTATAGTGATCCAGATTTAAACAAGAACACAAAAAATTACAGAGATAACCATAAAAATAGAGGTGCATCAGAAATAATACTTCATTTCATTAATGTAAAATATTGAAATATGCTTACAAACAAAAATGGAAATAAACCAGCTAGGGCAACGGTAGCTTTATCTCTGAGAAGAGATGTGGCGGCTACATGCCTCTGAACTGTGTTACAATGAAGCTCGAAGGCCTATTTATTTTTGAGAAACAATGGGAAACCCTTAACATCCAAAAACCTAACCCTAGAAGATAAAACACAAAATTGTGGGCCCCGGTTGGGTAAATTGGTACATCAACTTCCTGGGGTCATAACTTTGGCATACGACCTTCATTTGACGCATACAATAGCTCATTAGAAATATCTATCTGAGCACTACAACTTTGGGAAGGCCAACATCGGTCCATGTGGCCATGTTTCTCCCAGATTTCCCAAAAAATGTCATTTAGGGCCTCAAAATGGCTCCAGAAGTTTAGGACCCGAAAAACTGCTAAAAATAGTAAATTGTGCTACAAAGAAGGAAACTGAAAAACTGAAAGAGACAGTTGTGGGGGTCCAAGTGGGATAGGTGGGTGGCCACCAACATCCACCTGGATCATTCCTCCCCCCTTAGGAAGCAATGG